>UYYF01000306.1:0-21197 GCA_900618365.1 Thelazia callipaeda
TTTAATTAACTACAAATTCTTCAGGTATTTTATTCGCAATGCTAAAATTACTAATTTATCAATTTTTTATTAATATTTTACACGGAATTCTGCATTATCTGCTTGCATATTATTCAAATTGTTGTATTAGCTGAAGAATTATTGCGATTTTCCGGGAAAATATTTAAAGAAAAAACAAATTGCTAAAAATGTAATCATATTTTTTAAAAACGTTTCGTATTATGTTGTATTACAAAATTGAAACAAAATTTTATAAAATAATTTTGTTTAATTTTTATAAAATTTAGAAAAAAATATGCATTATCTACAGATACTAAATTCTATGAGTCAACAATAAAATGCTTACAATTTTACAAAATTAGCAAATATTTGCAAAAAGACAGAATAATTTATCAATCAAAGCAAAGATCAAATAAAAAAGAAAAAAAATTTGAACTGCAAACCAAAATGATCTTTTGTAGAATTAATTTGCATACACTCAAAAATTACACTTTTAAAAAAGAAAAAAATGATCGAAAAAAAAAGAAGATGAAACGAAAAGATTGTGGGAAATATGCAAATTTTCAAATATTCCTACCAAAAATGACAATAACAATAAAAATTAGACACTAAAATAATGATTTTTATCATTTTGAAAAAAAAAAGTAGAAAAAAAGCAAAAAAAAAAGATGATGAACAAGTTTTAAAAAGGCAATAAAATAGCAAATCATTACTTTTTGCATATTATTTTAGAAATTAAAAAAAAAATGCAAAAATTATTGTAATTCATTATTACTGTATATTTGCTATTATTAACAACAATACAGTAATACCAAGCAAGTATTGAGGTATATTTTGAGTAAAATGAATAAATGCTTGCTGATAGTTAATTGACAAAATGATACGGTCATTAACATACTATCAATTTATCTAAGGCAGCAAAAGGACCTCCCACGACACCATTTTCATTTCTTTTTTTCAACATTAAAAGCGGCTATTCTTTCATCTCATACATATTTGAATATTATAGTAATGCAAATTCAAATCTTGCAAAAAAAAAGTACACGCGTGAAACAATACGTCTTGCCAAAATCTACTCACTGCGACCAAATGATATATTGCTAATATTCAGAAATTGAACTAAATTTTTACTCTCACAAAAGTTATGCAGCTAAATAAGCATCCACAAACCTCTAGAAACTGATCAAATAAAACTTCTTCAAGCACATACTACATCTACAATAGCAGTTATATTACTAAGCAACTCAATAGAATAAAATGATTGCACTAAACCAGAAACCATTCTTATTTATTTCACTTGCATTTTTTCCTTCTTTTTGATTTTGATTTGGATCTTCTATTCACTTAAGAAATTTTACAAACCGTATACTTAACAAAGACGTTGATAAATCATAGAAAGATTGAAGTCAAAATGCAGAAACCAACCGAGAGGGAAAACAAATCAGTGCTTGCATGATCTTCACTAATTTTGCTTAGTAGTGCAAACACATTCTAATTTTTTGTGTCCTATTTCACAAATCTATCACACAAACCTTACAATGAAGCGAAACAAATTTAGCAGTTTCCTGAATATTACGACGACGCATTGCGTTAAATTCGAACTTTAAGAGATTTACCGCTTGGCACAAATTATAGGTGCATGTTGCATAAATCAAAGTGAACTTTTTTATTCGCAAGGGTGAAAGTAAATTATTCAAATTTATAAAAGTTAAAAGATCTCGCAGTAATAAATAAACTATTAAAAAACCAGTACATAACACAATTTTTCAATGCGAAATATCCATGCTTTCAATAATATCGTATTTAATTTCCTTCTGTTTCAAAATTTTTGTTGAGCCGAGCTTAAATTTATAGTCCAGTTCAACTGCTTCTGGTCGAACACAAAAACTTGGAATAACAGGACCCTGAAAAAACTATTTATGACACTATTTCTTATAAATTCCAACTTGAAAAATGACCATTTTTATGGGTAAACATCGTTCAACGTATTCAACAAAAATTTTGTGAATGCACTTTTAGGTGGTCAAGTTTAGTGAAATTACGACATATCGAAATATGATTAATTTTAAAAGATTGCTAGAGAGCGAATATAAAAGTTACTTCAAATACTGTAGTTTCAGGTGTAATAATCACGAAGTTCAAAGAATTTCCGGAAAAATTGTCACCATGCATGCCAGCTTCTAATGAGCGTTGAACCAAAGAAACAGCTTCTTCTCGCTGAAAAATCATACATGACTCATAGATTGAGAAATGGAACACACTTTTTATGAGAATGAAGTGCTTTTCTAGCGATCACTGTAACAATATTTTTAATTAGCGAGTAGAAATTTCATGTATACTATGAACTATGAAATATAAAAGTTCAGTTGGTTTCTCCAATAATTTGAATGACCGTGAATCACATACATCATAAAAAAGTAGAAAAAAAATCGCTTACTTGAAACGAAAAGAATACTTATTTACTAATAACAAATTGCACACTTACTTACCGTCATGTTAGTCTTAAAATCTCGTTCCAAAACAGTGATCGCAGCATAACTACCCGAACCCTCTGCAGCGTAAGGTTTACTTTGTGTATATCCATTTGCTGAGCACTAAAACAGCAATCAATAACATACTGTGCAACCAATTTCTCAACTCATTTTGTGGTTATGTGAAACTAAATGTCAAAAACCTTTTTGTAGCTAGAAACATGAGCTTTAACTGAATTGCTTTGAATCAAGGAAACTAATAATCTCACACACACCTTGTAGATGATTTCAAAATAATCTTGACAAAAAACACAAACAATCATATGACATAATGTCTTTAAAAAAATGCAAAGCATGCATATGCAAATGATAATATTCGTTTCTGAATTTTTACGCATACGAAAATTCTGATATACTTCAAACAAGTGAGGTCCAGAGGGATCGACTCCACCAATCAACAAATATGCACCAATATAACCCATATGAGAAAAAAGGTGCTGTTTAGCTCGTCTAAGTGCTGTAACTACCCGCGCCTTTTTCCCACTATTCAATTCCAAAAGTCGTAACTGCGCAGACAACATCTTCGTTACCTATACTTTTTTAATCTTCTATAACATGTGACTAGAAAAAAAAGAATGCGGAAGGTGGATAATAATTTAATAAACAATTTTCATTACAAATAAATCGGAGAAAATAAAAACCAATGAATTATTTAAAATTCATTGAATATACCTAATATCTTTCTTCAACACTGCGCAGTCCTAATGAAAAATTGATTAAAATCAAAACAATATTACTTACAACACCTTACGTGATTCCCAAACGTTGCATTTAAACGTCACTAAAAAAATTCTGACGTCCAACATTCTGGTCATAGTTTGTCAAGATTTTACAAGGACTTCAAATTATCTCTACTGTAGATAGCAAAATGCCTTGCTCGAATTTACAATAAAAAATTACACAATTATATGCTAAAATGTAATAAACTCTTATAACGCATAAATCTGTTAAAATACTAACTTGATGCAAATCAGCAGCTGTCCCAGCACCACATGCATATATAGAATCGGTTAATTTAGCGACTTTTTCACAATGCTTATCAGCAACTATGTTACCTGCAGTTGCACGAGAATCTGCACCCATCACCAAACCATCCTGAAATATCATCGAGAAAATTTTCATTCTACTTAAGCACTACACAAAATAAAACTATATATTTCCACAAGTAATCACATTTATCAGAATGTAATATAATAAAAATGGCTACCGCACTAAATAACATATATGATTAATTTTTTTTGTATTTATTTGAACAAGCTTTACAAACTTTGCAGCACGTAGAAATAGAAATGAATTGCACATACTTTGTATACACATGCAACAATAGTTGTACCAGTACTAGTTGTAGTAGGTGCCTTTACACCCATTGCTTCCAAAGCCATATTTCGTGCACAATTTGAAAAGTCGAATGCATCACCGCATCCAATAGGTGTATTACCACACAATACTTCAGTCATTTTATCTATATTTTCTTACAGATTTTCTGCATAACTTCAGTTACATGATCACATGATATCAATGCTATACACTACAACAATTGAATAAGCTTAACCTTTTCAAATTTCATTTGATATTCTCCTAAGATAATCGCAGCAAAGATAACTAACTTACATTTGTATGATGTTGAAATTTTGTTTGTTTATTTGTCCGAAAACAAAAAGTAGTCTCCCTGAAAGTTTTACTTTCAGCTAAATGTAAACTATTTGCAACACTCTAGTCATGAACACAAACAATCAGTGGTAATATCAATTGTATATATGAAAGGGAAAGCAACGAAAAATCACGAAAGCAGTACAATCAATCCGAATATCCAACAACAAACAAGTCAAAGTACCATGCATAAAATCAAAAACGATGAATAATAACAGATAAATTATCAAGACAATCTGTTTCATTAGGCAAGAGAACTACCAAACCCATTATGAAAATTAAGAATCCATTACTTCTTTGACTGTTGCAAATGAAAATTTTTCGGACTAGATTCCTTTCCATTTTTGTTTTCCAACATTATCACTTCATTTTTTGAGAAATGAGTGCCAGATATAGGCAGTGTCATAGAACTGATCACAACGAATCCTGATCCCTGCTTCACTTTCTTGAACATTATTAGCATGCCAAAGAAGAAATTAACAAAGTTGACTCGTAAGCTAGTGAGCATAAACTCCGTGACATTTAGAGATACGCAACACCTCAACCTAAGAAACTTTCTTAACTGGATAGTAGAAAAACAGAACTAAACACTTTGTTGCACAACACCGACAATACTAACAACTATCTTCAAGAAGACCTGTCTCATGGAAGAAGTGGTCAAGAATAACTTAATAGCTGCCATCAGCAAAACTAGTCACCAGCCAAGACCAACTTAATAAAATAAATAAGAATCTCCAACGATCATCATTGATCAGTTAGAAAATGCACTTTCAATGTTACTTCCTGCTGTTTCTCCTTGCCTTTTTGGTCATATAAGACTTTTCATAACACGTGATGCATGAAAAACTTCATTTATCTTTGCAACAACAACAATGCATACAAGTCAATAATTTTCATTTCCGTAATTTTTTAACAATTTGCCAATATAAAAATTCACTACACATCACTGCGAAGGCATATTTTAAATACGCTCCGCGACTGCACTGCAAAATACAAATTTATTATCGTAATAAATGAAAAACTGCAAAATTGAACAAATAAATAATACTTTAATAGTAATTATATGAATATTATATAAAGAGTCTTTTGAGTAAAAAGTAAAAAATTTGGCAAAAGAATGAATTGCGCAGAAGCAGACGGCGCCCATTTCTTTCTAACTATAAAAGCTTTAAGAATAGTATAGCACTGATTAAAGATTTGATTAAAAATATACACTGATATTCTTCCGAAAAATAGACTATAGGAACTCTTTCGATTTAAAGTTTGGGAAGACCATAGCAGAAAGAAGGCTTACCATTGATATCATTTGGCGCTGGTATTCATAACAATTGTGAATTCGTCTTTGACATACAATTTAGAAAATCTAAGCAATCATCAACAAATTTTCACCACTATAAGTTCACCTCACGTTCTAAACATAAAAAAAAGAAAACATCTATAAAATTTTTCATTATACAAAAAAATGAATAAAACTAAACATGGAAAGAGTACATGACAGAATTAACTGAATGCCTGAGTGAATTTCCAAACAACGAAATGACGATGCGTAAATTGAAGAAAAAATACATTAATTAAGGAAGTCGAATTGAATATGAATTTATGATCGCCAAAATAATTCGAGGCTCCAACGACGAAAAACAATTCATGTCTGTTGCTATGACTCAAACAGTCAAGAAAACTAGGATATGATTTGAGAAACAAGCTTTACGTAATCTTGATTGTATGTAGCGAAAGGTTACACTGATATATATATGGAAATATTGAAAATGATCAATTAAACATTAACAAGGAAGGGAACTTTCGAATCGAAGCACAAGATTTATAACCAAGAGCTGTACGTGGGTAATAAATCACAGCATTTTTTGAAAGTTAAATGTTATTATAAATTATGATGAAGAGATACCTTATAACAAATGCGATGACTATTATGTTTACATTACAGTTGTACACCATTTTATCAGACAAATTTACAATGCTCAAAAATCAACCTTCCTTGAATATAAAAATGAGATAATTAAAAAAGGAAAAGTGAACAACTGTCAATGAATGTACCGTTGTAAGATAATGAATGATTCAGGATATTTAAATTTATAAAATTTTAAAGCCTTTTTGAAATGACAACATGAATTGAATATTAAATACCTTCAAAGCAACATTTTTTCCACATCTTAAAAAAACAATTATCTATTGCATATCTCTACTTTTCAGTTACTTTCATACTATTTGAACTTAATTTTGGTACATTTATCTCATACATACCAAAAGTAATAAATACCTTAAGCGGATTGCATGACATGCTGAATACTATCGTTGTTCACTACCTCCATCACCCGCTTCTGATATTACTATAATTTCAGTTTTTGCTGATTGTGTTACTGATGACGCTCCTATTGATGAGGATGACCCGTTCGATGAAGCTTCGTTTTCATGCAACCTTAATTGCTTGAAAAACATATTTGACTGAATGAGAACATATTTTGATATTCATGAATGGTAGAGGAAACAGGAAAGATAACTAAAATAAAAACTGATATGATGAAAAAATTGAATCAAATTATTGCTCTATACTGATATGATTTTAACAAAACAAATATTAGTATAAAGGAAATCATTAAATTCAAAAAGAATAAATGGTAAAATATAATATTTTGATAATGTGGAATTAGTTAAATAAACTATTACTTGAAGGAGACAAGAAAAATAACTTTTTTGGAAGAAACTACTAATTTATTACATATCTATCAGTAGCCTTCTAATTGATTTGAACTTGAAGATGTATGCAAAAATAGTTACCTAAGATGTGATTCTAAACGTTTGAAATACCGATGATCTAGAGCAGAGTCTAATGTTATTCTTTGGGACGGTTCATATGTGAGCATTTCTGATATTATATCAAATAATTCGACATCCTCTGGATCGTTTGATTTCATATAACGCTGAAAACTACGCTCAATTAATAAAAAGGATTTGGAGTTATGATTAATGATGGAAATGAATTAATTGTTTGTTTAAATAATAAAATAGCTCAATGCACCATACATAGCTATGGCACTACGAATAAAAATTATATGATAATTTCAATTTTTCCATGACATATCGTCCAGATGAAAACAGAACTAAAGGTATTCATACTCAAATGTGCATATACATACTCTTTTCTGCACAGAACTATATGAACAAAAATATCTCACCGACAGCGGTTTGCAAGTATCCTTTACATACTGTCCTGCTTGGGTTTTTTCATTCCAATCTAAGCGGCCATGGTAAAAATATTTGGTTCTGAAAGTGAATATATATTATAAAATACCATTCAATAAATGAAAATGATAACAGACTAGCCCAAAATTTTTAATTTAAAATACTGATTGCAATGACACAACAAGAAAATTTTTTGGGTATGTAAAATAAATTTTTTTAGCTCTATATCAATAACATCATGCGATGAACAAGGTGCGAAGAAAAACGTTAATAAAATTCATTTCAAATATATTACAAACTTTGACTTCCTGCACATTCGATAAGGCAAAGTACCCAGAATACGTTCCATCATTGCAAGATGTTCCCTATTATCGTGTGTTTGAAATAATGTGATGCCGAGGTAGAGTTCAAATAAAATACATCCAATTGACCAGACATCACATGGTTGCGACCAGCCAAGCTCTAAAACCCTGATCTTTTTTTAAGACTCAATATCCTTTATGAACTATGTTTTAGAGTTTTTGATGGATATCTATAGTGGGTTTAATTTTTAATGAATAACATGAAAAATTAAGAAATTGAATTGTAAAAGTAAAGCTTTTGAAAATAAATACTATCTTAAAATGCTAGACAACAGCTACAAATCATCACAATATAATCAATCTTAAGGTGCCTGCTCCATAGTACTTGACTAAAATTATCAGTAAATAAATATATATGTTCATCCTTATTGACTGAAACTGAAACTTTTCCACTCATCTTTCCTTAAAACCGCTTAAAATTAATGTCTAACCTAAGATTTTTTTCGACTCAAATGTTTGACACAGAATTAGTGTTTGACCTAAGACAACCATGGATTTTTAAACTACTTTAAGACACGTTCTTTCCAAGCTGAAAAACAAAAATCCATTTCCTAATTTTGAAAAAAAAAACATAAAACATTGTTGAATTTAATCAATTAGAGAGCAAAAGAGATTCAGTGAATCTCATTTATGTCTAATTTTATGAATTTTCAAAGTAGTATTAAGTAGAATATTGAAAAAAATTAAAGACAGTGAAAATAAGCAAAAACCTAGAATCACTTCAGGTGCTCGATAATGTCTTGTGGAAACAATAGTTGAGTGATGTTCATGATCAAATGTTGCTGAACCTAAATCGATCAACCTCACGCGTGCATCATCAATTATCCGTAACGGTCTTTTTTTCTTTCCATCTTCAACTACTCTAAAATTTAGATGACAATCCAAAAGTTATTCGAACTTGAATGTTATACTAAATTTAAGCAAATCTGAAGAAAGCTTGAAAACAATTCTTTCTCCATGAACATAAATTAGCCAAAGATGAAAATATGAGACTTAATTTGTAAAAAAACATCAAAACTAATTCAAATATGGTAAACAAAATGATCAACTTGATACTTGGAAAAATCGGCTCAAATTGTACAAAATTAACGAAATATTATGCATAATATTTATTAGATCAAAAAAGAAAAAGTTTATTTACAGCAATAAACAAAGCAACGACTTTATTAGTGTCCTATTTTTTCTTTTGAATATGAAGCCCATTCTTGTAGCCTTCTAACTTAGTCTCAACACAAAACGGTTGAAAAAGAAACCTGTAACTGCTATTAACAAATAAAATATTTTCGGGCTTGAGATCTGTGTGCGTTAAACGATTATCATGCATAAACTTCACTGCATAACATAATTGATAGGCTATGTACCTCGCTTGTTCCATTGGATACGCTTGGTAATTATTGGCTTTCTACAAGAAAACTGTTTAGATACTGAAATTAGAATTTAAGATCTAACAAGATTAAAGATCGCATGAAATCAATATGTTATGGGACCTCAACTTCTTGATATGCAGCCATGATTTCATGAAAAAGTTTACATATATGTGTTCAAAAAAATGACAGAGAAAATTTAATTTTACTATGAAGATATCAACAAAGAATCGTACCATAAAATCAAAAACGCTAAGGCCAAGTAATTCGAATAACAAGCAAACGTGTCCGTGATAATCAAAATTATCCAAAAGCTGTATCACTAAGCTGCAACCATAGTTAATGAAAATTATATATTTTTTCATTGCTGTAACATGAATGAATGGAAAAATGAATGTAACCAAAAATTGTAAACATTAATTAATTTTAGGAAATCATGAAAGTATGCTAAAAAAAATAATAAACTCGAATTACAAAAGCACATCTCAATATATTCTACAAATGGAAGATTTAAAATGATATCATATTAGACTCCACCCAATTGTAGCATTTATGGCATTTGTAGAACATTCTTCTCATAGAATAAAAATGAATAGGTGGTAAATGAAGTATATGAAAAGTCATAAATCTTACAATTTTCCATTCGGATCTCTTTCTTGTAATTTTTTGAGTACATTAATTTCAAGACGCGCGGCTTCTCGATATTTGCTTACATTTTTAATAACTTTCAATGCAAACTGCCGACCACTTTTGGTACCATCTTTAACTTGTACTACTTTGCCAAATGTTCCTTCGCCTAACGTCCGTATTATTTCATCTGCAATAAATTATAGAAACAGACTTAGTCAGTAATTTAATGAAATAAAAGCTGATAAAATAGTACAATGAAAATTATTAAAATGAATAGGTTTCAGTAGAAAAAATGATTATAAATATTCGAGGCTTAGAAATTAATTTTGCCGGTAAATCATTTGAAAAACAGAGATTTACATTTTCCTTGAATTACATCACCATCTTGATATATCAAATGTCCATCACGATCATCCTGAACCACAGTTCGTGCAACTGAGGGTGTGATAGAACTGGATGGCGTTTGCCCAGCCTCGATTATGTGTGACTTTGTTGAAGAAACCGGTTGTGGGCGATCCGAACGATCACTCTGAAATGCTAACTAGGAGCTAATAAATATGCAAAAAAATTATTTCTACAATTTTTCTACTTTATAATTTTATCCATGTACTAAATGCAGATAAAACATAAATCACTTTCGACAACTCTTTAAACTTCCACCCTGGTAATAATGTCAATTTAAAAAATTAATAGAATTCACAAAAGTTCACACTATCACTAACTTCTTTCTTTCATTTTAACAGATCAATTCATTCTCAGTCACAATTTTCAGACAAAATTGTTTCACAGGACAATTTAAATCATCTGAAACTACATGAGTCGATTTAACAGACTAATAATTGAATTCTAAAACATTATTATGATTGTACTGCATTACGTTCTTTGATAAACACTGCAATTTGACTTGACCACTTTCCCAAAAACTTTTTTTCAAGAAAATGATCAAACATAAAAACTGATAAGCAAAATAAAACAAATGCTTGGTAACCTTACCACATATCATATCAGGCATCACACATTTTAACATCAATTTAATCTTGCTAATTTACAAAGTAGCAAACTACACTAGTTAGCAAAAATGATGCACCTCATTAAACTATTAAAAACCATGATTTAAAAATCGAGGGCGATTTTTGCAACACAAATAGCTTATTTTCAACATTTTATGACCGAAACTTTCTTTGTACACAAGACATTGCTACATCACTAAAAATTTTCAACAGAGATTATGACAGGACTGCAATAATGCCACCATCCATTATCAAGTTAATAAATTAACAATACCGAATTGATCGGTGCACGATTGGAACGTCGTTCCTTTTCCTTACGATCTGCATTAGCAATAATTCGATCCACTTTTGCACTAACAGAAGGCGGTAACTGGAGAGTTGTTAGAAGGGAATTCTGAGAAAATGCTTTGTTAGATGATTTTGGTTTCCGAACTGGTGGTACAGGTGGCTGTTGCATCATCATCACATTAACTGTTGAGAGCTCTTTGCGCAATTTTTTTGGACAGTTACCAGCATTATCACCGAATGTACTGCTGTAATCAGGATCATTAGGTGATGGAATAACTTTTTGAGCTGATGTGAGCGCAACCATAGTGCTGTCATTACTTTCAGTACTCTTGAGATTACCTTTCCAAGCAGTATCTGTGCTTGTTACTGCTGTAACAGTACTCTCACTGTTTGAAGCAACATTATCAACTGCTTGTTCAGCAACAGCCCCTCGTTTATGAACGACTTGCTGCTGCGGATCAAGAGCTAGTGTCGAGAATGCAGCTGCAACAGCTGTAACAGTATTTTGAGCTTTTTGTTCTGCGCTTCGTTCTTCTTCCCTTTCATCTAGATTATCGCTCACCGAAGGCAAATTGACGTATTCTCGATGGAAATCTTTGTGATGACTACTACTAGCACTAGCAGCAGCAATATGCTGAGTAGCACGACCTGACAAGCGCCGCTTGATTAGTGGTGCTTCTAAAGCATTTGTTTTAGGCAGCACAATACTACGAGAAACTAAGTGGCGTGAACGTAAGCGAGACGTAGTAGGCGGAGTCGGAGCACGTAACAATACTTCAGCAATTGGCTGATTCCTTTGATCGAGAGTGATACTATCATCTGATTGAATGTCAGCTACTCCAGTAGCTTTCTTCATCGCACAAGTATATAAAAAATCTCGATCACCTGTACTCTTCGGTTGAAATTCACCCTGGTGAACGGTTGTCAGTGGAGTGCCCTTAAAATCCCCCAACTCTTCTCTGAAAGGAATGTGTTGCGCAGTTCGTAAGATTGGCACAGCACAATCTTTCCAGAGTGTCGTTACTTCAGCTCTTGTCACCTCATCTGAAGCAGAAATCGCTTCGGAAGTAGCTGCATTGAATACAGAAGAAGCTGCCAATGATATCTCCTCATCTGGAGTAAATGGCTTTGTTAGACCCCACCAATGATTAAAACTGTGGTATAATATAGGATCAGATACACAACGGCGAAGATTAGCAATAAGTTGTGTGTTTCGTCTCGAAATATGTTTATACTTCCGTCTTCGTGGAATCACCACAATTGGTACGCGACGTAGTGTATCAAAGGCTCGACGAGGCATGTTGTTGCAGTTCTCCGACAATGGCTTTGCTACCAAACTGTTAAAGAGAGCTGCTGATGGTCGTGGTGATTGATTTGAGTGTACAGATGGAGATAAAGATGGAGAAGGTAAAACAGATGTATGAAAAGAAGACTGTTGGTATACTGGTGACGGTATAAAAGTTGCGTGTTGGGGAATTCGATGAGAGTAATAGTGTCTTATCAATGAAGATCTTTTAACTACAGTACTTGACAAGTGAGATAAGTTTGAAAAATTACCCTTCCGCAAGGGATTATTATTAGTCGATAAGTGCTTAAGCTGCTGCAGTGGTGAACAGCAGTACCCATTCAAAGGATACTGATGAGATAAGACTAATACTGAAGGAGAATCTGGTGGCGTATGGGCCCACTTAGATGGGGCCAACAAAGGTGGTAACTGCAGGGATGAAATATTGGCTGATATTCAACAACAGAGTGTATATGATGATACCAATTACAATTGTACCACCACTGCTAGCTTGCCTCTTACTGAAACCACTATTACCACCACTACTACTACCACCACCACCTCCACCACCGCCACAAGTTATGGCAACGAAAATGAAACCGGATCACAATCGAATATTCTTGCAGTTGAAACTGATCCAGAAGTGGGTAGTTTTGTGACCTGACGCAGTCAGGTTCTTCATAATTAGAACTGACCCAAAATGATACCTAAAAGATGGCAGATAATAAAAACTAAAGTGGTATAGAATGACTGACGAGTACATGCGTATATATATACAAATATAAATATATAAATACATATGTTAAGTAGCAAATAACAAGCTAATCTCATCAAAAGAATACAAATAGAACCACTAACAAGAACCCATTTCGAACGAAGTAAAAAGCAAGTGGGCTGTTGGAGAATGAATAGTTGATTGCCGGGTGAGATAGTCAGTCAGTCGATGAAGAAACAGGCCAAATGCTTAAGCTGATGGTGCTAATGGTGATGGTGATGGTGATGGTGGTGGTGGTGGTGCTATTGCTTACTACAGCTGCTTTGAATCAAGAATATTGCAAAGTCCTCATACGACAGCCGCGTCTTTCTTTCCGTACCTTACTACTAGCTTTCATCGCGGTTCACAAATCTTCGAGAAGAAATCTTACCCAGATAATGATGACGATGACGACTGTGATATGAATGCTGTTGATGACGATGATAAATAACAATAGTAGTGTTGCTAGTGATAATACTCTACGAGGTAGTTGAAATACTGCAACATCATTACATCACAATAACTAACGTATGGCGAGGGTGATGCTCATCTTTCCTAGCCCCAAATCTATTTGTTGCCTTTCTACCTATTTTTAAACTGCTGCTTTATTTCGATAAGCAGCTGAGATCTCTTTATCTCTCTGATAACAACAATAATCTGCGCTTACCCTCATACTTGATTTTCATCTTTCACTCTATTCTGCCGCAATATCTGCTACACAACATTAGCTTCTCACACCACTTCCTCAACACCATCTAAATTATCCATGTCTAGTAGTATCTGATAAATCGTTTATTTTATATCTGAAACCGCACTGCTTGCTACCTTTTGACCTCGGGATCTACTTTGTTTTTCATAAAAGATACTTTTTCGCATTATTATAATGAGTCATCGTGCGTGTTACAATGAATGGCAAATGTTGACCAAATTCTTTCCCTTGTCCACTTCCTCTCAACTATTTGCAATACAAACAAACATAATACATGACTACTGTAACAACAAAAACACAAGAACACACAAGAAGTTTTGAGAGAACTGCTCTTCTCAAATTACATAACAGTGAACCACATATTTTACTACTTTTTGAGCCGTTTCCCATTCAGTATTCGAAGCAAGTGCATAAGAGCTGGAAAAAGATCTTTAACAGCTAACATATGATAAAGAAAATACTTATGACTGACAAATTCACAGCACCCGCCTGAAACTACAATTTGACTGCTTATCTCTTGAATGAGGCTTGTGCAATCTGTAAGTAATACCTAAGCAATTATTGAACAATGAAATTGTCAGTACATGAATAATGAAAATCTCACTTTCTAATAATCTTATCGTATTTCTTCACTTCACACGTCACTTGGGACTCTTAATAATTTCTACGATAACATTAAAAACTAACTGCACTTCCAAATCCTTTCACGTTGTAATAATGATAATCATATGAAAGAACAAACTTTTCTTCTTATCCTATTGCGATGTTTACAGTATCATTTCTCCCTTCAACTTTTGACTGGTAAAATTCAACAAAATACAAAAGATATTAACATGGAAAAGTGGTAATAAACGAAGTTGGTGGGACAGCTTTTTGGAGAATGCAATTTACTCATGTTTTTGTTTAGAAATTTCTTCTGAAAACTAAAAAAATCAAAATCAGTCAATGATGATGTAATTATTAAAGAAAACGCAAAAGCATAGACCATTTAAACTTGAACAAAACAATGAAATTATAGCCTTAGCAAACCAGAGCCTATAATTAAATCCCTCCTAGAGTTAAAAAAGGGCTATAGTGAAGTAGTTCAAGTAATGAAAACCAAGATAAGAGCTTTGCACATCACAAGTTCAGCTAGATCAGTACCATTGTTCACTAAGAATGTTCAGTATTAATTTGAAATATGATACTACTAATATGCGTAAAATTCTGTTGATTCAAAAAGCTAATTTTACATTCAAACCAAAAAAATATACATAACGTCTAAACACCGAGCCCGGAATATTTCTGTTGATAGCTGATTGTAGCCCAGATGCTGCTTAAAGAAAAAATCTTTAATTCTTTTTTTTGTTGGCTTGATTTTGCATATATATATATATCAAAAGAGCTATAAAAAATATTTAAATTTTATAAAATAATCAAATTCGATACGAGAACTGACTGATTTCAAGTGCGGTTTAAACTTTGGTATATTTTAGATCAATTAATAAGAAAAATATTTTCCACAAACGTTTCCACGTAGATATATCACTCAGAACAATTCACATCAATTACCTCTTGGACTAATTGCTACTTAATTACATTGGAAAGTTTTATGAGTGAATGGTAAATATAAAATATATAATTGGCATATATGAAATTAATATGAATGTTTTCCAACTGTACTGAAAACTTTAAGTTAGTACTCGTGCAATTATACTTCATAATACTGCTGCCAATGAACCAATAAGAATACTTGGATACAGCTTATCGATGCCTACTAATATCTTCAAACAGGCAAAACTCATCAACTTTTTTCTCATTTCGAGCAAAATCTTCACAATTTTCAATCAACACTTCATTTCTAGCATGACGCATTACCAACTTCGTGGTAATCAGTACAGGACACACAAGAATATCAAGAAATTTTAACATCAAGAAATAATTTAATTCCAAACGTTTCCATTACATTATTTTCAGTCAAAAGTGCAAGAAATACTTCTAGAAATCATGAAATCTAATGCCGACTAAATGTAACTTCAATAATCCAAACGCTGACTCAATTTGACTTCCCTTCAGTTATTCATGATAATTATGAGTTTTTAAGAGTCACATGAAACATTATTAAAAATTTTTTCTGATGTACATTATAATGAAATTGATTCCATTTTATTATGCTGCCAGTGTCGCTGACATTGTTGACAACCATTGAAATTATGGTACTCTGCAACCCTTTTTTGAGAATTTTTACATTTACTGTAGCGTAGTATGACAAAATACGTGTGAATGTTGAAAACAAAACGCAAAAGACCAATTATGCTTTACATCATGCATACACTACAAACACCGAAGCAATGCACCATGAAGGAATACTTTAATCCAATCAGTTAATGAGATCTGAAAGCCAACAGTTGCTGACCGAAAGCTTTAAGCAAGTTCAATTTCTACGACGTTACAAAAATTCTCACTGTCCACTTCTGGAAAAGAAAAACTTGCCATGTTTTGGAAAATGATAAACTTGAATCACGCCATACTTTTTATTAAAACAAACTGAACTCAAAATGAAGGCTACCAAGTCGACGTATTTTCTTGCTACTAAGAACTGACAATCGCAATCATTATATATACGGAAATAACTAAGACTTTATTTAAATAAAGGCCAGCTTACCATCATTTTATACACCTGAAATTAATTTCAAATGATAAGAACAATTCAAACTCACAACGTGGTCTGAATTCTTTTTATTCCAAGAACGTCTACGGGCACGTCGATTACGTGATTCATTTCGTCGATGTCGTTCTGAACTATTACGTGGACGTTTATAGCGGCGATCGATACTACTTGTAGAACGCTCTATACGTCGTCGACGACCACCACCCATTTTCATTACACTTCGATTACGATTTTAAATTTTAAATGTCAAGACAACCAGTGCTAAAACCGAAATTAATTATAATTACTGTGACGAAGAATCAATAAATCGTACGAAACGACCATCACGATAAATTTTTTAGCTTTTCCATTTCTATATCAGCACTAAAAATAAATCAAAACATCACATATATTGGCTGACCTTTTTAACGCCACATTCAATTTCTCGATGCCACCAAACACACGATCGAGTCTTTCGATTTTGATGTAAACCACCTGACCAAACAAAATCATAAATACACATACTTCACACTTCTAACGTTATAATGCGAATGACACCATACTTATAAAATTAAAATGCAAACCACTAAAAATTCTCATTCTTTTATGTTACATTTTAACATGTCAGCACAAAGCACTCCATCGCTTTATTACAACAAACAAACTCAAACCATGAATTCAAGCTTTTGCTATTAAAACCTCTATAAATGAAATAATGTATATTCATAACTGTATGAATCTTGCTGATTTGCTTGGTAAGATTCGTTCCATGAAACAATATTCGATTTTTGATAGTATTATATGCCGCACTACTAAAATTAATAAGAAGCTAGTACATTATTGATCATAATAGCTTACTTCAGTGCCTAGAAATTAATGTCTGACCTTTCGACGCCAGAATAAATTTCATGTTTACTAACTATTCAAAAAAATAAAACAAAGTAATATCAAATCATTGACTGATAGCATTTTTAAAAAAATATTACTTTCACTTTCACGCAGCATAGAGTATAAGTAATGACTGAAAGAAAATTTGTTAATGTGTTAACCACTCTACTCAGTTACTGAATGACTAAATGCATTAGAAATAATTAATGCTTATATAATGAATTCAATACTACATACCAATTCATTATAGAAATTAAACACAAAACAATAATGAATTTTTAATGTTAAATTACAAATATAATTTCCGTGTTTTTGACTGAAACATAGAGTGCAGAAGAAAATATGTAAATTCACTGAAGAAAATGAAAAAATGAAAATTTCTCTTGTAAGTAACAATTTAAAAAATAAAATTGCAAAAGCAATAAATGTTAACACTACTGATCAAATTTTATACTTTACCTGAAACAAAATGGTCATGGAGAGAACATGGAACACGTTGTAACTTTTGTAACTTTAAATATTCATTGTGAAGATTCAGTGATGTAACCAAACAACCAAATTGGAAACGACACTGTAACCCTATGCATATTTCAAAAAATACTGTCTACAAGTAAATTATCTACAGACTTCATACTACGGTGTCAAGATGTACTTTGTAGTTCATAGTTAACTATTGCAGCTCAATATTTTGCAAATTTTTATTTTGCGTAAATTTAAATATTGACGTAAATTGTTAACGGTTTTGTTACTCGTTGTGTGTATTATATTTCTATTGATAGATATAGTAACTGTTAATAATTACTATACAAACGATAGTTTTTTGCACAGTAACGACAGCAGTAACTATAATAATAACATTGCTTGAAATTGTAATATCTAAAATAATGGTAAAATAATTGTAATATGATCAATATCAGTCATAACAATAGCAAGTGCTAGTATAAACAGTAAACAACAGTAAGTATAGCATGACAAATAATGATATTAATATAATACCACTAGTAATAGTTATAAAAATAACAGTAATTGTAATTATTACTGTTATTATTATATTAATAATAATAACAGTAATTATCAATACAATAATAACAGTAATTATTGTATAGATAATAATAACAGTAATAATTATGACATTAATGATAATAATAATATAACATTAATGATAATAATAATAATCATTAATGAAAATAGTAATCTAAATAATAAAGAAAATATTGTTTGAAAAGCTGAAATGTAATATTATTATAAATGTTTTCAATTCACAGAATTTGATGCTTTAGAACTGTGAAGAATGATAATAGGTGAAAGAATTCAAGGTGTTGTAATATTTGCTTCAGAAGATAATGAGATTTGCAAAAGTAAACTTTTAAAGTATTGGGATTCAAAAATGTGTATTTTCTTCTTCTTATTACACACAAATTTAGCGAAAGTGTTTGTAAGAAGAATCGGGAACTTTGAGGTATTGTCAAACTTCAGTTATGTTTATTATGCTTATTTTTCTTAGCATACTATCCATACTCTGTATCCGAGAGATCTTTAGACAAGTCTTACTTCAATTCTACCATTATATAGTCCTTAGGTAGGAATAAACACAGTCCAGCTAAGGAATCAAAAAAAAAACCCTCGGTTCGCTATTTTATTCATACCGGCATGTACCGAAATCCCTTTTTCAGGAAGTATCGCTATACTACTGTATTCAGTAAATTATTATTGAACGGCAAATTTAATCTTCAAATCAGATATACCAACTACATCACAAATATTTCTTTTGATAAGATTATAGTATATATAAGAAAGGAATTTAATATTTCAGTACTTTGTTCACAAATATTTCTTTTGATAAGATTATAGTATATATAAGAAAGGAATTTAATATTTCAGTACTTTGTCGATGTGGGAGTTCTGAGTTGAATGTGTTAAGAGTGAATATTGTTTGATCCTCATGAAATTTTGTATCATTTTTGTTCAAGCACAACAATATTCGTCTCAATAATATGACCAGCATTCATGGAAGGTAATCAAAATTATCATTGCTTCAATGAAAATTTGCTCTGCTCTTTTGCAGCTCACATATTTAACAATGAAAAACTTTGCTTCAGAAGATGAAAAATATATCCTTTATGATCTAGCAGTGCAAATCTTCATTGCAAATCTTATTGATAAAGAATCAAACATATTAAGTGAATAATAAAACAATTTAGATTTTTCTTAGTACTAAATTTTTTCAGCAATAAATTATTGCGAGAAAATGCTATTCTATCTTCCATAGAATGCAAGGAACGAACACAAGCAATTAATTATGAGCAAAACAAATTGCAGAATTTTTCTTTTGTAAACGATTAAGCATTAGGAGATGCCACGGGATTCATCGTCTGCTTACGTCGTTTGCGTTGAATAGATGGAATAACTATTAACATTAAACCCGAAACCAGCAATGAGATTCCACAAAAAACAAAAGACATGTTGTAATTACCAGTCACGTCTGCTAGTTGCCCTGAAGAACTGCTTACTTATTTGATATTATTTATAAGAGTTAAATTTATGAGACTACACATGTGTATATACAAATGAACACAAAACGAAGGCTTATTCAGATTCATACATGGCTTATCTCATCTGAAAGGTACTTGAAGCAAGCAATATTTGCATATTTGTTTTTCATTTTTTGATTTTCAATATTATACCTCTCGTAACAAGTACAATAATTCATAAGAAGTTTTTTAAATTTGTTTTGCATAAATGAGATTGTGCTTCAAATTAGAACATGTTTCGAAAGCTAAAAGTTACTATTGATAAATTTCTAAATTTTGAATTTTCTTCAAAACTTGCCGGATATAGGTGGTCCTATAACAGTACCAACACCCTGAAAAAGTAGAATCAATCCAAAAGCATTGGTCAATTTTCCAATGCCCAATAAATCAACGAGTAGTACCGACGTAAGGCATACGTATGATGACAGTGTTAGTCCAAATAAACCAGAGTAAATCTGTAACCGTTAAACTGCTAATTTTTGAGTAAGATTTTACCACATCATGAGCTCGTATCACAATTTTATTTGACCGAGAGTTTATTTTTCGATTGACGTGAGGAAAGTATAGTTAGTACTTGTGATAAAGCATACTTGATCGGAGTTTAGTACAGACTTTTCTCAAATTTCACATCTTTCAACTGCTTAAATCAGCTGTTGAAGAAGCAACAAAGATTTCTATAAATTTCAGTAAGCTCATATTGTCCTTTTCCACTAAGAAATGTTACATTCTGATTGATATTAATAAAAACAACTAAAAAATCAACTAAACTTACAGATAACGTTATATAACCTTCGCACAAAAAAACACCAGCAGTTAATAAACCACATAAAGTCAACGATATTACGTATATGCCTAATCTATTCCGTTCCATATTTTTTCCATATTTGCATGGAAATTTGCGGTCTGATATTAATCCAATCACAACTCGCCCAATTGTGTTCATAAGGCCTGAAGCAATAAAAATTATGTCTTAAATTAATGATGTTCAATAATTCTATGTTTGGAAGATGCAGGTAATTCTTGAATCATATTCTATTGTATGAAGTGGATTCAACACACAAACTTTGTTGTACTTAAGAAATGAAAATAAATTGTATTTGTCTTGCTTTCATGGCATTTGCAGTACGAATACCTGGAAGAGTTATCTGTTTGATAATTTTCAAATTTGATAACTTAGTACAAGAAATGTTATGACAGTACTAACATAGTTAGAGTCGAAAGAGTTAAGTACTGTTGGTGAAAAGTAGTAATGTAAATATTCTTAATTATTAGTATGATATTTATTTGTAGAGATTAATGTACACTTATAGTATGTATCATAGTTACAGTGCATACCTACCAAATGCACTAACAATTCGAGCAGATTCT
>UYYF01000307.1:0-21059 GCA_900618365.1 Thelazia callipaeda
AACAGTTATTTTTTGAGGATTTTATAAATTTCTAACTTATTTTTTTTATATTTTCGTTATAGCAAAGAAATCGATAAAATGCTAATTTTATTTGAGTAAATTATTTTTGAAAAATGATAGTAACTCAAGTCTCATTCAGAAAACAGCTCTGAATGGCGCATTTCCTGTTTTTAGTGATATACTGAAAATTGACTTAGCGCTCGTAAAATTGATAGTTGTAAAAACAAACACATGCTATACATTTTAGTGTTTTTTTTTCTGTAGTATATATTTTCGGTTACTTTTAAATGCAAGTTGCATTGAAATTAATTAATGTTACTTCGGTGTGCTCACTTTTTGTTCTTCTGTGCATTTTACTATTATATTTGTAGTGCTTAGAAAATTGAGAATTTCAATTTTAGTCTCAAAGTTTGTCTGGCAGTGAACTTGAAATGCCTGTGGAGAGTTTGAAAAAGAGTGAAATGTTTATGAGAAGCATTTTTTACTTTCAGACTAAGTTAGATGGATATATTTTAGTTCAAAGTTTCCTTCTTGTAGTTCATGTTCAGTAATCCATTTCGCGTACATTAGGGTCAGATTTTGTTTCTCACTACTATCATAACTTATGTTGTACAGCTGAAATCAAATGTATTAGCAGGTGTCCAAGCAAATTTTTCGAATTTTTTTGCCTGTAATTCGATGCAAAAATATTTTAAGCAACTATTTATGCAGTCTCGATCTAACTTCTCTTAAGCGTAAAACCATTTAAGGCGACTTACTGGGGACAGCCAGCCTTTATGATTTTATCACTTGTAATTATCATTTCTCATCACATTTCATTCTTACACCTGAACTTTATATCTTCTCAATTTATCTTTTATGTAAGTAACTTTGTGTATTTTATGCTGAGGACAACTTTTCGCATTTAAAGTATTTCATACTTTTTCTGAATTAAATAAAAAATCAACCAACTATCGAACACATTTTGAAGACTGCAACTTTGGAAAAATTAGTGCCAGAGTTAATTTTGCAGTGTTTTTGTTGCTTAAAGTTGTCTAATGTGCTGAATTTTTGTTCTAAACTCAAATCTATATGCCATTATTACTTTTGTTTTGTTTTGGATACGTTTACTTCAAGCTGATAAATATTTATACATTTTAAAATGTATGACACAACTGTAAGACTTTCTACACTAATTTTAGGCTGAAAACATTTCTGTGCAATCACAACTCTTATAATAAATATTTAACTGCTTTAATCTGATAAGATTCAAAAACAATGATATATTTAAACTGCAGAGTAAATTTAAAATAATGATTATGAATAAAACGTTTGAAGTGATATGATCAAGAGCATGTGAAAGTAAGCTTAATTTGTTAGCAAGCATTAGGTTCGTTCAAACGATGTAATACAAAGCAAAAATTGTAATACTAAAGCAACGTCTTGCTACAAGACATTATCACTAAATTTTGCCTGAAAATAACAGAAACTGGCATAGATGCTAGCTTAGACAGATAGCCATAAGAAACAAAAATGTCAAATATTTTGCTTACACAAATTTTTGAAATATCCACACAAGCTGGTATATTGTATGAGTAATATTTTCTAACATCCACAGCATATTCACAAGCGAATAGAATAGTCAAAATTTTGAATAAAAATGAAAATAGAATTGAAAATTAGTGATAAGTGATATGAGCACGAAGAATGACTCACTTCCTTGCCTTTGCAGACCTATCAGAATTTTCAGAAATTACAAACTATTTTATCCTAGGCAAAATATGGAAGAGTAAGCACTTTGTGTAGTAAATTTCAATAGTCTAATAATAATTGTAATAGCTTATTTTTAATCAAATATACTAACATTGTTATGCAAGAAAAAGGACCGGTGAAGAGCACACGTTGAAACACTACTTATTCTGTACCACTTTTATTTGAAAATCAGCAAGTTTATTTTCAAAATTAGACAATTTTTTAACAGAATTTTGAAAATTCCGAAGTGCTAAAGATTGATAACTTTTATTCTTGATACTTCTGACCAACTCTTAGTATTTTCGACTAGTTTTCATTCTTATTTATTTTTAAAAATTTTCATTTATCTTTTCTTGCAATCAAAGTCTTTAAAAATAGCAAAAATAATAATATGATGAAAAATTAGAATATCATTTTGACAAAAACCGAGCAAAATGTTTTTTCCACTTGTTAACGTCTGCGATCTGATTCTATTTCTCGTTTATAGCTGTATTCTTGCGATTGTTCACTGCAAAAATCACGTGTAAATTCTGCATTATCTGATTGATAAATTGAAACTTTTAAGTTGATAAAGTATCAATCAGAATTTCAGTCAAACCTTTCACTAAGTTGCGTATGATATAATTTAAGCTTACTTGAAATGAGTTGGATTTCCATCTTTATTGATGCGACGACCACTATTACTCTTAATTTCTTTGTCGTAAGTTTCGTAGCCACCAGGTATCTGTTCATGACGATGATCACGTTCATACATATTACCAGCATTAATTGGCATATTTGGCAAAGGCATAAGCAATGAATCACGAAACTCATTTTCCAAGCGTGCCATATCTTCATCACGTCTGCAAATTGTGATTAAAAAAGTAATATTAAAAAATTTTTTTCAACAACTTAATACTATGATATAATGTAGGAAGCTAAAAATTAGAACTTACCGCCTGACTGATTGTGTAAATCCTTTGCCTTCATCCCAGTCAGCATAGCTTCGGCTTTTAATAATCGGACGATAGAAATCATCAGATGGCACGCGGGTGCGGTGTGGTGGTGGCATCGGTGCATCGCGATCTCGAGGTAATGTTGGCGGAAATTCTATGAAAGGTGCACCGGTCGGCTGCCGATAAGATGATGAACGATAGTAATCACTGTCGTAGTTGTTCATAGCTGAACCAGAATCGTGCACATCGCCTTTGATGGAGATATTTTTAACGTCGTGATACATGTTTTTATTAATATTTTTCGTACAATACTGATAATGTTATATTATTACTATTGTTGTCACTTATAATATGATAGTTCTTATTGAAAAAAGTAACAAAAGATTGCATAATAAAATAAAGGCACAAATAAGTGATAAACACTAACGAGTTGAAAAACTTTTGTGAATTCGTCCATTCCGAGCAGATGAATTGTGATGCACCTCTCGAATGTCTCCATTGGGATTATAGCGTAATTCACCACGTCTCAGACTATCAGACAGCGATGACCCTCCATAACGTCCATTCAACAAGCTTCCATTTGTCGTTAGACGCCCTTCGTCATAATTTCGCTGCAAGACATTCTCAGTAATAAGCGAGCACTAATCTTATTCGATGAATAGGAAATTTCTAATTTTTCTTTTTATTTGCTTTAAAAGTTTCTGAAATTTTTTTAGATAATTTTCAGATAAAACACGTACCTTATCTTTTTCTCGACGAGTAACCACAGATCGCATGTAACTTTCATGACTAGGCAAATAACCATTTTGTCGTGATAATGAGCTGTTATAACCTTAAAAAATAATACAGCTTCAGGTATTCATTTTATTCATTTGCTTTAAAATTATGAATTTCTTGTGATTGTGACAAAATTATTAATCTATAATTAATGTATTAATATTTTACGCACATTTGACATAAAAGACTCAAAGTACAGGATAAGTCGAGACTATCTAAACTAGGAAATTTTGCTAATTTTGTATAACAAAAGATGAATTCGATCTAATTTGATGAGCAGCTTAGCAAAAATAAAAAGTAATTTGTGCAAGTAATACGGTAAGCTTTCTCAACCGCATCATAAGTGTCTCGTACTGACTGCTTAAATTCATCCACTGAGAATGGTCGTGTTTTGTAGATACGTGTCATGTTAGTTACTCCTGAAGATGGCTAAATAATACGCCTACAGTATGAACTCTAATAAAGCAATGAGTTTCCGAATCGGACTTTGGGTAGTCCTTGTCGACTTTCGACTTTCTTCATTTCTTCAATCTTTGCTAATTTCGATCGTGAAATTAGTCAAAAGTTTTTGGATTAGATTTTTGATTTTATTAAGTTGTTAGTACTTAGCGTTATTTATAGCATTATGTAATTGAAAATTTTGCATGTGTACTTAAATGCGTTAAAATTTCAACTTTTAAGCAGTTAGCTTACGCAATAAATTGTAGTGGTGCAAAAAAGTGTGCACTTTTCTTTATGCAATGTTAATTTATGCAAATTTGTGCAGTGAAGCGTTTATGCACTAAGGCATTAGAAATATGCAATTGTGCAAAAACCGGAATAATTCGTGCAAAATTTTGCAGAATTGTCGCTGACAACATTAGTAGCCAATAAATTGATACAAAAGTTTGTAGAAAAAAAAAAAACGTGTGAAGTCAAACCTCCCTCTGCATAGCCTCTTTGAGCGTACGCTTCACGATTCCCATTCGTATCGTGATGATAGCTTCGATGTGTACTACGATGCTTCTTCTCCTTTTTCTCTTTACGCTGCACACGTCGTTCAATTTCTTCAATCCGCTTGTGCTCCTCAATTCTTTTCACTGTTTCCGTTACTTTCGGTTTCTAAGTTTTTAATACATATGAATTTATTGTACAAAACATACAGTTCACATCTGAACTATCTTTCTAAACAACAAATCTAATTGGCCATATCAGGTCATTAACATTTACTAATACGCATATGAATAACATCTCATCTACCAATTTTTGTAGTAGTATTTGCTCGAGTACAATACTAAGAATAAAACATGTGAATTAAAATGGATGAAAACTTTCAAAGCTATTTTTAATTGTGCTCGAAAGTTTTTATTACATTCGTAATCAAATTCGAAAAATCAATATTTACCGCGGACATAATCTGTCTTTCATCCCAACGATCAGTTCGAGCAATTTGTCTCGGCTCCTCGGCATACATCATTTGATCTTTTGTTTCCAATTCTCGACGTTTCATTATACCGCGAGGTTTGTCATCCTACAACATTTTACTTCTCTACTTCAGCTTGAAAGCTATAGAAGTTAAGCTCCCAGAAATATTAGTAAACTTCTGAAATGTTACCACCTATTTTTCATTTAGAGAGTAAATTACAGTAAAAGTAAACTTAATAATTACCTGATCAAAGTGCCAAAAATGAAAAACAAAAAAAACACATTAGCAAGGTTCTCAAAATTATAGAGCACAAATAAAATAATCAGCAACAGTACATTTACTTAGCGATATTCATGAACTTCATCATCAGTTTTTCGTCCGTATTCTCTTCACAATATTTCACGTTTCACGTTTCACATTACTCTATTACAAATGCTTGAAACATCTACAGAATTAATTATTTTTAGATATAAGTGCATTAAATGATTGATTTTTGCACTTAGTAATTTTGTAAGTATTAAACTAGTGCTTACATATAAATAATTACCTCTGTAATATTTTTTGCAACAAACAGATTTATACTTCACAAAAAAACTGCCATTTTGATATTAAATAACGAATTATTTGAATAAATTTTTTGATCACGATTCGTAATAGACGTACATACATAAACTCAGATTCTGAAGTCTGTGAGAAATTTGAATACTTTTTGGATGTTTACAAATTTACAAAATTGCAAGCATTGTAGTGATAAAAATAAAAAGCATTCATTCGCAGATGAGGAGTTAGGAAAAACTGAATAAAAATATGAATTGAAATTAGAAACTCGAATACACGAAAAAAAACCTGCTTCTTCTGAAAAATTTTTTCCCACAAAAACTGCAAAAATTTTTTCCAAAAAGTTCAGAATTTGACAAAAATAGAAATGTAATGTGAAGTGTGTGGACTAAACATTAATGAAATTAAATCATTAAGTCGTAATCTGATCACAGTACCATACACAATACCTTAATCTTAATTAGCGTTCCACGTGTGTCACCACTACTCAGTGCTGGCAACGAAGCATAACGTTCAATGCGCCTCTCGAAATTCTCGTTGAATTCACGAGTCATTGTGGACTGCGCTGAATCTGTTACAGGTCCCAAACGTGCCGGCATATATGGCCAATGTTGTTTCTCACTCTGAATTCACTCATTTCTTCAGATAAACTACTTTGCAAGATTTTTAAATATCAAAAGCAATTTACACTTTATACTTTAAGATAAGTTCACAGCAATTATTATTATTGCTGTTTTCTTCAGTGTAATGCTTTTGAAACTATGAAAATCAAGCAAAAAAGAAAGAAAATGATAAAAATTCCTCTTATGCAAATAATAAAAATAAGCAACTATTCGGGATTTGACAAGAAACTTTCAGATTCACTCAAAATAGATGATACCCTTTGGATTAACTATGACTGATCCTTTGATCAATCGCTGATTTAATGAATAAATCTGAATGCATAACATGAACAATTTTCAAGAGCAAGCAACAATAATTTCAAATTGATTGCCGATTGAAAAGTGAGAAGTTATTAATTTGCTGGGTTGAACATTGCCAACTTATGATAAAAATAAAACAGAAATTAGATTTCTGCTGTCAACTGCATAGATAAACAAGATTTTCAGATGTACAATGTGTGATGAAAATTCGTATGAAACGCCACCATTTGACGTGTTATAACAGCAAAGCAAGTGAGCAAGAAATGATCAACAAATCAATCAATCAATATTAATCACTAAGATAATAAAACTAGTTTTGAATAATTTTTAGCTCTTACTTTTATTGTCTTCATTACAAACATTACAAATTTGCCCGCAGTGCAATCATTCTTGATTTTATTAAAACACACTTCATTTCTATTCCATTTTCATGTTTTGAATTGCTATATCAATTCAAATACATATTATCACTGTTTTTATTCAAGCCTAATTGACTTCATTTGCATAGTGTGTGTGTATAATTTGATACTATAACAAAAATTAGCCATTTAAAACTGTAATAAATGTCTAATGTTTACCACTCGCTGATATTTAATCATAAGTTAATAGTTATCGATTAAATTTGTTAAAAATTTTATTATTGCTTAGAGCAAATTCAATTAAATGCTTCACAAAGACAAGCTAAAAGGTTTTTAGTAGTTGCTTAAATTGTAAAATGTAAGGGGAAGTAGTGTCCGTTTACAAAAATAATATTTGTATTTGAGCATTAATGCTAATCAGGCATAAGCAATTACTTCTTTGCCCCTAGAAGTCAGCTAAGAAGTGGAAAGAGCTAAGTCAATCATTCAAATTATGCTACATACAAGCAGTAATTTTGATCAGTTCATGTTTAAATAATCTCTAGAGAAGCAATTATTATCAATTTTAAGCATTTTGAATGCGAAAAAATTAATATCCAAATTACCAAACTTCAGATGGAAATAATTTCTTTGCAATTTCAGTGATTGATGGACCTTCAAAATACTTAATTTTTCTACTCTTCGGAAAGAAACCTGATACCCTTTAAGTCAATGTCTTCTTGAAATCACTTATGAAAGCTCGCATGCTTTTTAAATGCAATGAATTTTTGCTTAAGAACTAAGTCAATCATTGAAACAAACAAATATTGAAGTAGTACGATGGATTCTAATAATTCTAAATTGAGCGAAGAATAAACTCTTCCAGTAGTTCGTTTCTTAATTCACAGAAATTAGTCAGATTCATTCTTTAATTAAGACTTCTTTTATAAGTATTACTATGAAATTGTTTGTAATTCATTGACACTTTTTTGAGGCAGTAAAAGATTTGGAGTCCTTGAAACATCTCTATGCAAAAAAATTCAAGTAAATGTGCCGTTACTTCACATAACCTTCACATAAAGGTTAGGCCAAAATGCTTGAAATATATAGGGACTAAAATAAATTAAAACTTTGGAATAGCTAAAAGCAGTACCTCCATATGCGCAGTTTGTACGGCAGCATTTGAACGTGAAAGGTTACGTGATAATCCTGGCGACAAATCAGTACGTACCTTGAGAAGACCATCTCTAGCACCTGTGGCACCGTTCACGGAAACAACGGAACGAGGCGAAAATGAATGAGAAGAAAATTGCCAAGTAGCTGAAGAAGCATCCTAAAATTAAGAAAGTTGCATGCACGTGTTGCATTAATAACATCATAATGCTTTGTATCTATTTTTAAATAAAAGTTATTCATATGCAAATGATTTATATCAGCGTTAAAACATGAAAAACTAATGGAAACTGTTCAGTTTTTACGCTTGCAAATGTTAATAATAGCAAAAAGTAAACCTCGGAAATTGTAAAAATATTCTTTAAGTTTGTTTCAAGCAGAAATTTACAAAAAATTTCAACAACAAATAGATTATAGAAGAAAAAACGAATGTTATGGAAACATTAGGTACAAGGTATGTATATTTAACTAATTATTGAACGAATAGCAGCAACCAGAAAAAAATTAAAAAGTTGAGAACAAACGTGAAAAACGTTCTACTTCTGTCTACAAGAAAGCATTCGCTTAAGATGCTAAGTAATTCCCCAGGAAGCATGGCATACCGTAACGTAACCGGAACGATCTTGTTGTTGAATAGTTGAATTTACAGATGTATCATTTGAAATTCGAGACTCGAGCAGGTCACGTACTTGCTCCTGGAAGCAACAAACAAAACTACCCAAATTAGCTTCACACCAAAGAGTAATACGGAAAGTCACAAAAAATAAAACATTCGAAGGCTTATCTTTGAAACGTTACTGAAATGCAAACAGGACAAAAAAACACGAATATAACAAAGGAAGAGAATAACATTGATACAAAAACGACCACAAACTTGACTTGTTTAAGTGGAATTTTTATAAGTATATAAATGTTTTTCAAAAACTGTACTCAAAATATCTCAAGCGACAGAATGTTTGTTACACTTTCAGTTCAATCTAAAATCATCAATTAATAATTTAAATTTTCTCAAAACTTCAAGTTTTGACTTCATCAAATACTTTTTCAAAATAAGCTCATTTCGTATTGAATCCTGAAATGCCACATCCATCACGTATAGTGACGTATAGCAGTGAATAAGGAATAATTATGATTTGAAATTATGACAATGTGGAATTTCAGTGATAAGCTAAACTAAAGGTACTGATTACTGTATAGTAATGTATGTGTTAGAAATTGAAATTAAAAATTAAGCAACCTAAAAGGGTTCCAACATTTCAAATTTTTATTTGATAGCAAATAAATAATTATTAATGGAATGAAAAATGAAACTTGACACGCATAGTACAAATTTTACGAAGTCAAAGTTTAAGCTAATGTAATTTTTCACGTCTTAAATGGTCCTTCGTTGAAGTCAATTTACTTCACTTATTCTATCTTTTATGCAAATCTCTTGCCATAAGCTGACCCAAGAAAAAAAATATCAGTGTTTGATATGCTAATAAGTTTAGCCCAACAAATTAATATTAGTACAACAAAATCGCTTGACATAAAAATATTTGTGGCTGCAGTATCCGTCCACCTGAGTAAATTAGAAGTTTATAATTTGAAAAATGGTGTATTAAGAATGCAAACCTTGACAGGGACAGGAATGGGCTCAGGAGCAGTTTTCACGATTTCTGAATCGATGAGTTTGTAATCCGTTCGTCTTCCTCTGGATCGCTCCAAAAGTTTCTCGTTCAAGCGAGCTAACTGATCTAAGTCATCGTTCTGAAAACATACTTCTGCCTCTAATCCCTTATTGCTTCATCAAATGCTTATTGCAGCATATATCAATTAAAAAACGTTTTATTACCAAAATGTAAATTTGCAAAAATAAATAATAGGAAAATAATTTCTGAAGTCTTAAATTTTTATAAGTAGGCAGAAATTTGAAACGACTATTGGGAGATTAGCGTTCTACGTTAAGAAATGCACTGCTGGCTTTTGCAATCTTATTTTTCTAAGCCCACAAATTCGAAGTTTGAAATGAAACTCGAAATTAAAATTTAATTACAAGAAAACTTACTTTTTTCGGTCCTGCGATTGTTGTCTGAAAAAATACAATCATTACACTACTTATATTTTTTGACAGAAGCTATATTATAAATGAAGCGTTAAAATTCTTAGCTTTATTAATGCATTTCATTAAAACTAAGAAAATTGGTTATTCTTCATGCCGGCTGTTAGCTTTGTTAGTGCTACAAAGAGTACGCAGAATGAAAAAAAAGTTGGAGCTGAGACCAAACTTAGCTTGAAAGTGGAATCTGAAATGCTGAAAGGATTTACTATTAAGAACAATAATTGGAAAAAAAGTATGCGAAGTAAGTAAGCACGAAAATCTAAAAAACCGTACTAATCCCAAAGATTCACTAGTATTTTGGGATCACAAGTAAGAATAAATAATTGATGGAATTAAAAAAAATTCTTACCCTTCTCAGCCTTCTTCTTCACTGAAGCTCCAAACCTAAACAATATAGTACGCAAACAGCACAATTTTATTTTATCACTAATTTACTGATAAAAAAGCTATTCATACAAGGATAAAATCTATATCACAAGAAATGCCATTGAATTTTATTGTCACATTCAATTTCAAATACTGCAGTGACAAATAGACTAAACAATATTAATAAGCAAACAGCATTACAATAAACAATAAAGCAGTACTGACTGAATAAGATAGAATAAGTGGTAATTTAACTTTAACTGAAACGTTAGGTTACTTATGAATTTTTCAATTTCACATCAATTTACTGCTCTGAATAGCATCAAAGCTTCAAATTTCACAGTAATTTGTTGATTAAATGAATTTGTTATTGCAATCAAAATTTATGACACAAATTTGTGTAAATAAAGGATTGTACTGAGCAATGACAGTGAAAAAATTTGCGTACTGTAAGGAACATTAAAAGCTTGCACAAGTTGAAGAATGGATTGAAGAGTGCATGGGCGAGACTTAATTTTCATGAATACCATTACAACAAGTTTTTCTCAATTATTGCTTTCTAGTTTCTTTCAAAACAGCATCTGAAATCTTAATTTCTCGAACATTATCAAGATTCTAAAGATCATTGCATTTGTGTTCTATATTTAAAAAATAGTGACTTGCAAACAATTCGGCCAATAATTTACATATAATTTGTTAAAGAGATGAATACAAAAAGTAATAAAAAGTAGTAAAGAGTAGTAAAGAACAGATCAATTTCAAAATTTGCAAGTGGAGATTTTGGATTTGTTTCTGTGATTACAATTTTGTTGAAATTCACACGAAAACATGGTGGAATATTAAAAATTTATGTAAATAAACTTTAAGTTGCGAATAAAACACAGAAAAAGTGAATAAAATAAGTGCAAAGATGAATCGACGTGTTAGCAATGATTAGTAAAACTAACTTTGATCAAAATTAAATCATTCATACAATGACAGAAATTTTTTCTGCAAATTATATTTCAAATAAAGCAAACATTCGACATAAATGACGTGAGAAAAAAACAATGACGGAAAATACGCAGTTAGTCACGACGGACAAATATTTCGCAGCAATAATTTACAAAAAAGTCATAGGTGAAAAGGTTGTGATAATGAAGTAAAATCACCGCTTATCGCTGATGATTCGTTCGAATAATTCGTGAGGGTTGTGCTTCAGTGACAATGATAGAATGATCACGTCGATTGTTTGAAAACTCCAGAGGTATGCGTTTCAAACGACGTGCAGGAAATACGCGTGGTCCAAGTTGTCGATGGTGAACTGAGGGTGCTGATTGAATTATGTTGTGTTGTTGTGCAGTATTGTTGTTATTTGTATAATCTTGAGGTAATGCTTTCCGTCGTGATTGCTCTTGTTGATAATTGTTCGCACTGATCATAGGACGTACCTTTTCTCGCTGATCCATTCGACGAAGTAAGAAACCGTTGCTGCTAGATGCTTGTCGTTCATATCGCCGATGCTAAACTTTTCCAAGACATTATCAAAAATTATTGCTAAAAAATTTTCTGTCAAAAAATTATATGAGAGAAGAAGCTTAAAATAACGCCTCAAAATAATTTCTAAATTCAACTTGACGAGATGGAGTAACACTCTCAGAAGTTTCAGTACGTGTTGAAGTTGGTGAAAGTAACACTGTTTCAGATTGCTGTTGTTTGGAAGCTTTCTGTCGCAAATACTAAAAATAGCAATCTTCTGATAATTTCATTGATAAAATAGCAAACGAATTTGAATGATAATATAATTCCTTGAATTGATCTAAACTGACCACTTGTTCTTTCGTTTACGTACCATTTCTTTGCAGGATTTAAATCATATTTTTATACAGAAATTGTCATAAGCGTAACTGATTAAATTACTTTCTAATTAATTAAGATGTAATACCAAAAAGGATTAATTAGTACGGTCAAAATATTTATGCCAATTTGAGGCATATATTTTCAATGGCACATTCGCACATTACAACGCTCTGATATGCATGATTATTTCAAATTAAAACGAACTTACTGCCATTTCTGTATATGAAATGTTATTACACATTATTAATATTTTTTATAAGTTTTAGTAAATGATTTAAATGAAGTCAAATACTAAACTAACCTGGTCATTTCGAGCGAATTGTGCATTTTTGGGTGAATGCAAATTGCTTTCTATATTCAACGTACGCATGGAAGAAGTTGGACGACGATGTGGTTCACTCACGTTGATACGATGCTGCATGAATGGTGTAGATTGTCGTAAAGCATGCTCAAATGCCGCTAGTTTACCACGTACATTCACATTCTGAGGCGTGTCACGTGGTGTGATCGTAGACGAGTGAGGTGGCAAGTCGTAAATCTTTTCCCACTCAGCTATATCTACAAGTATTGTTTTATTGCATACAAATTTCAATTTAAAATGACAAATGTTGAGAACTCTACTTGCGAAAATAAAACATTGAATTAAAAGCAGCATTTCAATTTTGGCTTATGCATATTTTAATGAAATTTCATGTCAGATAAACATGAACCTGAACCTGAAGTAGTGATGATAGGTGATTGATCCCCCAATCGATGAAACCTTCTCTGATGGATAATTTCCACTTCTTTGTCAGCATCAACATCACCTGTTTCTAGTGAACTCGTACTATGCGAGAGTTTCTTCCTCAAAACCTAAATTTGACTCGGGTATTAAAGTTTGCACAAAGTCTTATCGATCATTTTAAATTCATAACTCATATTGATTTACATTTGAATAATCTGAATATTTGATTCAATTTCAAATCCTACATCCGCTTGGTTTTATATCTCGATAAAAATCCAATGCAATAAAATAAAACGTCGTCAAAATTAATCGCAAATTATTTAACATATTACTTTAACAGCATTTGGGGCATGAGGATGGAAACCTCCAGACGGAGTAGCACGTGGACCTCCAAATGCTGGCTTCGGTCGATGACTTCCGTCTGGTAATGGCTGAATTAAATGCTTGATTTGTCGTTTCGCTGGTTCATCCAAGGAACCAGGTCCTGTCATATAATAATACTCATCGAGCCATCAATAAAAAGATTAAAGTTTCGATTGAAATTAATTGCTCAATAATTTTTTACAGCTAATACAAACCAAATCCTCGTGGTGTGCTTGGTGGAGAATCTTCAACAATAAAATTTTTATGTTCTCGTTTGTACTCTGGATCGTAAACAAATGGTTGCCAACGAAATTCTGCACCTTCAACGGTGCGAGCTGGAGCACTATCTGCAATGCTTGAAGGAATCATAAAAGGACTAAAAATATTCACCAAATAACAGAACATACGTGAAAAAATCTGAGCAGAGAACTATTATTTGCACCTGTAGAATAATTACTGCTACTTTCGATAACTTTTTCAGAGTTTGCCAATATCCTCATATTTGGCCAGATGAAAGGTTGTTCTGGTGGCGGTTTCCAGCGTTTTCCAGTCCGAAAAATTGTTGGCTCTATTTTCGGCTTTTCGATGAATGCTTCTCGACGCTTAAAACAACTAATTTTCAAGTCTAGAAAAAGCATACACACTTTATATTTGCAGATTAATTGAATAATAATTAGCACATTTTCTAATTACTTTTCATACAGTTTTCAGTTTAGAATAATACTGAAGTGAGATAGTTTCACTTATAGTATTCTTCTATGAACTGAATCAAATAAAATAAAAAGTTGATCAAATATTTACACAAAAGGTTAATAGAGATTATAGTTTGAACTAATAATGACCTTCAACAAGTCGATATCAAACCGTTCTTTCTCGAGTAATTGCTCACTTGTAATAATCTCGTTTTTAGCAACTGGTTTGGGCGAATCGACAATATACATTCGTTTCCAGGTAACTTGATTTGGTGTCGAAACTAATCTTCCAGATCCACTAACTTCTGATACTGCCATAATAGGCCGTGTTTCATACACACGTATAAACTGTGGTTCTATACTTTCCTGAAATGTAATATAATATCAACTTATTTTTGAATATAATATCAACTTATTTTTGACCTACAATCAAAAAACTTAAATATGCCTAGGGTATAATATATAAAGAGAATCAAGCCGAATTTATGCAAACATTGCTTCAAATATCAGTTTTTTATGCTACATAATACCCAAGTGGATTACTGCAAAGTTAATTTTTGTTATTTTTTCCCAAAAAAACATTCAACTGAGGCGACATTGAAAACTGTACTAAGTTAGACTAAGTTCAAACAAAATATAAGATGTAGTATTTCCTTTGAATTAGCGAATTTCGTACTGAAATTTGAATTAGCGAATTTCGTACTAAAAACTTTTGCATAAGAAATTTAACAGTTAGTAGTCAATTAAGTAAAATTAAAGTCAATTTAGTAAATGACATGACTGCAGCAATTAACAAAGTGTATAAATTATTGAGAAATAACAACAGTTCACTACAAACTTTAGTAATTGTTTTGTAAAAACCTTTGCAGTAGTAATTCGACTGATAGCTATTTTATTACTCTGTGAAGTTTTTTCGAACCAGGAAACGTTTTTTGATTTTATAAACAAAATGACAAACTTGAGCGTATTGTTGTTGCTGTCGTCTCTGTGCATTGATATCAATAAGTCGCAATTCTTCATGCGAATCATTAAAGTTAGCACTGATTTCTTTCTTGTCAGCATGAAATTGCTCATAGAATAGTTGTTCTTGCATCTTCAAAAAACGAGCCTGAAAGCTGTAAGTATCAATCTGATCATTTTCTTGAAAACTTGTCTTGCTTTCCGGTCTTGCCAAAATTAAAAAAACCAGAATGAATTTTGCCAACTTTCATCGATAGCAAAAAAATAGATCAGATGATCTGAATATGATTTGTACCTGTTTTTGCCTCCAGAACATAGTTTCCTCTTCTCTACGTCTCATTGCTTCAAGTTCAAGTTTCTTCTGACGACGATATTCATCAATCTGATCGGGATCCATAATATTTCTTGTTTTCAGTGATGGTGGAACTGACCTTGCCCGCTCACGTTGCCCTTTCAATGTTTGTGTTGACCAGTGCAAAATATTCTCTTTAATTTCATTATTCTGCAAATCTTTCATCGTTTCATACAGCTTTTTAATCTAATTAAGCTCTTCTTTCAGAACTAAATCAGAATGAAATTTATTTTCGAAATTCAACTGAAATTATTTGCACATTTCTAAAAGAATCAAATAGTGAGTATGAATTTTGATGAGTATAAATTTTCAACTTATCATCAATTCAACTAGCTTACTTTTTCAGATTCTTCCGCGTTCATTTCTATTATGGAAACAGATTTGGATCGGTTACTGTGCCTAAATAATTCAATAAAAATTAGAGAATAATACAAAAGTGGTGATTAAATTTGATGTACTAATATTTGTTTGCTTTTTTTGTGAGAAAAAACTATTTTTTTTGCTGATATACAAATAAAGCACGAAAAATAACTTTTGTTGGTGATTCTTCGATTCTTTCTCAGAAGAAATTTGTCGGATGTTTTGAGTTGTCGGAGGATTATCTTCTAAGCGCTGATTTTCACTAATCATATGGTATTCATCAGAAATTTCTGCCCTGAAAATTAGTAACAAATTGTTAATGGAAATCGTGAGAACTGACATTTAAAGCCGATTTAAAATTTTTACTCTCATTGAATTAGAAGTAAACATTTTTTCGTAAAATTTTAGCAAGTTTTAATTCGACAATATTTTGGTGTAGAAAAATCTTTAAGTTTTAAGGGCTAAATTTTGCCAAAACTGAGAAAATTTACTTATAACTTTCGTATTTCGTATATGAAATATTTTTAATAATTCTATTGTGCAAATCGCTTAATACCAATTTATTATGCTTAAATAACTATTATACCTTTTGTGTCTAGTTTGAACTTCTTCGAGAGTGAAAAATGGCCCGTTAAATGAAGCTTGAGGTAAATGGGTAGGTGTTTCTGAGTGTTGCTTCATGTTCTTCGGTATCTCGTGGTAATATTTTTGAGATTCACTAGTGAAATGTGTACCTAAACCGGTCGGTCGAGAAAAATTTTTCGGCTGATTTTGATTACGGTTTTTTAGTATCCATTCCTAAACAAGCATAAATAAATCAGTTCAGAGCAAAATTTTCACACACTGCATTATTTCTGAATTTACTAATTAAAAATTCATATGCAATCTTTCATAAAAAAGATTTTGCTCAATATAAGTTTTATTCGTAGAAAATGAATGCTAATAATATCCAAACCAATACTCATTTTTTAATATAAACAAGTTGTTGAACTACGTGAACGGATACTATCAAGTAATATTATGATTGATTTTTTATTTTGAATATTATATTTTATAATACATTTAAGCAGTACTTCAGAATTTTCATTTTCATTGATGTGAACTCTTTCCACGCGACGTTCAAGAGTATCATCGCCTTCGCTGTGAACAGATGATGAGAATAAAGGAACCGAAGGTTGTTTCAGAATCGACTTTGGCTGTTTGCTAGAATCACTTGAATAGCTGCGAGGAGATTCGAGTGCATCTTGAAATACATAGTTAGCTTCTTCTGAGATATCCTGAAAATTGCTTTCTTTCAAAAGAATGTTTAGTTATTTCTTTGAATTCTGGACAAATCACGAAATGAAAAGGAAATACCTCGAAAATGAGGACAAGCACAAGTTTTCACAATATCAAACTCACAAAGTATTTGAACAGATCACAATACCATAAATAAATTACTCAAAGCACATAATTTTAAGTCAAAGCTAATCAAAATTAAAACCGATTCTTTAAAATTAGGCAGTATTTACGTGAAGGTCTCGATACGTAATCATTGAATTTGAGAGGCATAAAATTCTGGCGCGGAAAAGAGAATGAGATTGATACAGTAATGTTAGCACTTATTTAATTGATGACAAAATTTAATTGATTTCAAAACCGAAAGTATTTAACAAAGAATTGTATTTAGCATCTACAAAATAAAAAAGACAGACTTTGCGATATGTTTGATTCACATTTGCGCTCCTCATTTTTTGACTTGATCTTGGATCAGTGATTTTAACTGTAACAATAGAAGCAGCAGGTTTCTGACTTTTTAAGTTATATCGTTGCGCCTCCTGCGTGGAAGATGCTATATTTTCAGCGTGAGCTCTTACCCATGAAACCAAAGGCTGCAATGCAAATATCTATTGATAATTCCGGCAACATTTGAAGTTTCATTTTAAAAGTTTTTGCACCTTCTACGAAATAATACAGTAGTACTGACTTGATCTATTACAAAGTTAAGCTGAGGAGCATTCGATTTCTGTTGATGAGCAGTGCTTGAATTTTCAGCTACATCGTGTTGAGTTTTCATGTCAATGGAACTTTTACTGATACCGGTCGATTGTTGACCCTAAAGTCAATAAATAGCCAAGAAAAATTGTTACCGCTATCTGAGAGTAAGTTTAAAACTCTTAACAAGAAAATGAAAGGGTAGTCTGAGCAATTACTTTCAAAATATTCGTTTTAGTTAGTGACTCATACGACCACAGTCTGCAATCTTAATACAGTAAGTTATATATATGTAAGTGGAGGACTTATGTATTCTTACTTCAAGAATTTGCGTTCTGTTTTCGTAAGGAACAAATCTCAAGCAATACTTCTTCTTTATGACAAATATCGCTTAGGCTTAATAGAGAAGAGAAAAAATTTATCAAAATTATTGATAATTTGTTGAAAAGTGCGAAAATCTCAGAAGGAATGAATCAGAAGGAATGAATGTGTTGAAGAAGACTGAAACAGTTCTCTTAGAGAACACTTGTTGAATACTCACTCTCTCATCGCTTGACATAAGCGAGTAAGTAAACTGAACTGTACTCAACTATTTACTTTTCTAGCGAAACTAGAATACCACATTGCTAGCATTTATTTCTGAGCAAAACAGCCTAATTTCATGAAAAATATTTACAATTCTTTCAGTTAAGCACTTGCAAATGCTAAATTCATATGAGAGTAAAGAAAACAACAACGATGGGATTCAGTCAGAAAAAAAAGAATTTCTGAATTTATCTATCGTGATTCTTATGAATGTCGTGCATGTACAGAAGTACTTTAATTACTATTAAATTGTCATAGTAGTGAAAATATGTCTGTCTATTATACTAGAAAATGGCTACTATGGCAAAGATAACAGCTATCTTCGAATGAATTACTTGTTAGTCTGAAGTTTGTGCTAATATAACCTTTTCAGTTACTTTCACTACTTTAATTACAATAATTACTTACTATTTTATGAGCTTGCAAGGAACTTTTACTACTAGTAGTGCTAGAAGTATCGTTGTCTTCATTAGTTACTTCCTTGATTTCAGGTAATGAAATGGTCGACGTATTGAAAGGTGAACGATACGGAGTAGGTGTATAAGTTCGTAGAAAACGATATCGACGATCATCGAATTGCGGTGACGTAACGAAGGAAAGTAAAGTGGAGTCTGGCTCCTTCAGAATCTGCTCTTGTGTTGACATTTGAGGGTGATTTAGAGATTCAACTGATTGTGATAATGAATATCCAAGGTGCTGCAGAATATTAGAACGTGAGAACTTCAGCGATTCAGGCAACACGCTGTTGTCAGTTACCGACCACGCACTATGTGTACGATTAATTGTTGTATCTGGCAAAAGCGCCAAAAAATCATTATCACGCTTTGATGATAAATGTTGATAATTCGAGGCTTCATCAGGCATTACAGAAATAAATTATCCATATCTAAGTGAATACTCCTTCTTATAAATTTGCTTTTACTATTCAGCAATTGAACAAACGACCGCAACTAAAACAATAAGCATTCCTGAACAAATTATAGCAGTTTTTCATTTAGAGCAACACTTGAAGGAACAAACAATAATTCTTGCCAGCGAATTTTCACGCAAAATAATGCTTACTTGTTTTGATAATTTAGTTAAAGATGAAGACAAAGTGGAAGCAGATATGTAATGACTTTAATTCAAAGTTTGCTATCAACATTTACAACTGAGATACGATTAAGCATAAAGGTGAAAGTACCGATTATTAACTTACTTACTTACTTACTTACTTACTTGCATTCCGATGAAAAAAAAAGCTAAGACCTGATGAAAGTAAGCAAGCAACTTGTTACTTTACTGAAAAGAACTAAAAGTTAGCAACGCGTAGCGATGACGAGAACATACTTAACTGAACATTATTTACTTAACGAAAGTGAAATATTTCAGTGGTGGAAAAGAAGGCAAATCGTTTGTCAGTTTGTATTTCTATAAGCTTACAAAGCAAAATATACAAATTTTTGTCCCTGTGGTCTTCAGCAAACAAAGTTTTGTTCAATACTGCAAGTGAAGCTTTCATCCTTACAAACGGTCTGAACAACGCCGAGTAATCCACAAATCTACCCATAAATAAAATTAATCCATCGGTATAATCTGTATTAGTTAGAAGGGATTAATTGTCATCAATTTGAGATTTTTGTTAACTGTGATTACTATTATTTTTTGTTCATAAGTTGTTAACATAACAATAATTCAATTCAACTTGTAATAAAAGAAAATACAAAAAGTTAAACATGTAAAACTACTAGAAAATAATTGTTCATTTAATCCGATAAAAGCGACTATATGAAAAGTAAACATCAAAATTAAAAATATTAAGAGTAAATAGCTGCAGTAAGTAAGTTATTGATTCACTTTAAATAACAAATTAATATTATTTACAGTTATTTCTACAATATCTATACGTAAAAAACGTGAGTGACTGACACCACAACTTGAATTCAGAAACTTATTTCATTGCATTTAATATACGTTAAGCAATTTGAATATACTGAATTTTGGATTTGAAAAAAAACAGTACTTAACACGGAAAGAAAAATAATTACTACAATTTATTCATTTTTTTTCATATTTCCAACAGATTTTCGTAATTAAATATTATCTATTTAAATTGAGTCTTGCAAGGTCGGGGAGGTAATTTGAATAGATGCAAGTCAGGCAAAATTTATCTATGATTCCCAGCACAAATAGTCGGATTTTAGCGCAGTGACTGAGCAGTAAGTTCGAGCACAAATAAATTTTGAAAGTTTATCAGGAAAATAATAAAATGATTGTAAATTATAGTGTGTATCTATCGCAATTATCCGTGATAGTTATCTACCAAATCGCTTTATCCAAATTGTTGCACATTTGTAAATTTTTGAACGCAGGCATTCTTTATGTGCTTTGTGAACAGTAAGTGTGATTAGATCAATCAAAAACAAAAAATGAGAAAAAGGATTTTTCGCTACTTGTACAGAAGCTTAGTTTTTGACGAAAGAATGACAAAGTTCAAAAGTTGTCACTTCAAAGGAAGGATGTAGCAATCATTCAATTCGAGAATTTTACGTAAAGTAATCAAAAATTAAAATTTGACAAGAAATAAAGGCAAAAGTATGATAGACGCACGGTGAACATTTAAAATTGTAAACTAGAAAACTTTGCAAAAGTACTTCGCCAGAAGTGCTAACTTACTCGTTTTATCTGCTTGAACTGTACTGCTTAGTACCAAATCCATTTATTTTGTTACTTTACCATCGAGCAGTCACATGTGAATCTGTCTGAAAGAACAAATAATCATTATGAATTTTAATCTCAGATCGAAATATGCTTTTGAAAAGAAACAACTTCAGTTACGCAATAAGAAAAATATCTCTTAACTTGTTAAAGTCTTGCATTCTTCATTGTAGCTTAAAAGCTTCTGATTTAATGTAATTAATTTT
>UYYF01000308.1:0-20982 GCA_900618365.1 Thelazia callipaeda
AAAATTGCGATGCGATAAATTTATTCTTCACTTTTTAGCTAACAATTTGATCGTAACTGTTTGTCCAGTACATAGCAGATGAAGATAGACTTCAATCTAATTGAACTTTCCTGAAATCAAATTAATAAGCGTTAATCCGCCTGCCTTTTCACATTTTTTCAAATTTTGTTTTTTAGCTTTTATTCCATAAACGAGTACAAATCTTTCAAGTTCTCATGAAGCCTAATTAGGAAACACTGAATTACTCCGTTACTGCTAATATCCTTCCAGTGCAATACCCTGTATTACTTAGCCAAGACGAAGTGATAATTACTTTCTATAACTTTCTTCTCATATTTAAGCTATTTTTTAACTTCAGTACCTCTGAGATAAAACAAATTTGTATTAGTAACTCTCTGCTAATCTATTTACAGGTCTCTTGCTAATATAGTGCTCTTCTCAATTAATTTAAATGTGTAATATAATGCATGACAATTTATACTACCGCTATTTTATGTATGATAAATACTCAGTGATAATCGTGATAAATTTTTTCATCTGTTAACTTCATCACTATACTACACTTCACTCAATCATGACTTCAGATTTCTACTTCGTGAAATGAAGATGATGCAACTACATTTTCTTACTTATATTTTGTTACAAGTAAGTCAAGCAAGCATTTACTACACAATTTTACCTAATGGCTTGAATGAGTTTATAAATAATTTTGCTCCAAATTTATTAAAAAATATGAATTCACCTTTTATTGATTATAACTTCTATTATTACCATATTAAATTTCATAAAATCGACATAAAAATAAAGTTATTCATTTTTTTGAGATACTTAAAAAGTTTGTGCAATAATATTTCTTCATATAAATTTTGAAAAAAAAATCGTAATTTTTTTGCCAACCATCGATTTAAATTATTAGAAACAATCACAGAGTAATGACTTTAACTACAGTACAGAAGTTCAGCTATGTCTTGTAATCTATAAGATTTTGTGCAATACTTGCTCTTATCTCTGGCTACGTGAATAATTTTTAGGCATTTACAGTATGCTTTTCATATCCACAACAGTTATCAAGAATGCAGTCAGAAATGTATGTACAATTATAAATTTGATTTAGTCAACAGATTTGAACACTGAATATTTTTTATTCTTCTTATCAATCACTAATCAATTATTTTGTTTCAGATAATTATCACTAAAATCATCCATAATACTTTTACACTGATTCTGAAATTCAGTCATATTCATTTACAGAAATGAATTGATGAAGCGAGAATTAGATGTAGCTGGTACAGCACCATATATTGAACAGATGTATGCAGAAACTGGTAACAACATCCCTGGAATAATAAAACGCGTATTTGATCGCGTAGATGCATCTGGATTCGGCCTTCACAAACGAGCTTACGATTACGTAGATTCCCCTGGTCTTGATGTCAGCAAGCGAGCATTTGACAGGATAGAAGACAGTCCATTTGGAATGCAGAAAAAAGTAAATGATATGATGCCCCGCATAGAAAGTAATACATAAACTTATTTCCCAAATTTTTCCAATAAGTCAAAGATTTTTTAGTTTTCAACGTTATAGTACTTGCAATTAAACCAAACCAAATCCTATAATCGACCATGAATCAACGTTGCTCTTAGAAGGAGATTCAAAGAGAAGCAGTAATATACAATGGGTTTCAGATGACTTGAAGAATCGATCGCAAACTAACCAAAACAAAATCTCTGGCGGAAATGAACTTGCTATGCATGATACTGACGTAATCACGTGGAACCCTACTGCGGATTATGGACAATTTCCATTTGCCCCCAAAGCATTCACAAATCAGTAAATAAACTATGGAAAGTATTAACAAATCAATGTCTCTGTTAACTTTCACGCAGAAATGAGAACTAAGATACCACTCGAAAACCCACCAACTTTTGTCTTCATCGCTGTCTATTAAAATATTTAAAAATCACTACCTAATCATATATATTAATAAAGATTAATGTTATCGAACGACCTACATTGGCTAATGCTTGGTTTTGAGACTGAAGATGAGGTGCATAAAATTGTACAAAAACCAGTACAGCACATCACATATTAGCGAAGAGAGGCTACTCACTTGTACCACGATAAGAGCAATAGCAATAACACACTTGTATTGCAAAAGATTTATGCTTATATTACTTTTGATAGAATAGAATGACGCGACCAATGGAAGTATTGTTCACGGCAATATTTGTAGTACACACAGAAGTTATTAGATTGGTCTGCAGTTACTCTATACAAAACACATAATAGTAAAAGAAGTTAACATTGTAATGATTTCGAGAAATTTGAATATTCCTAAGCAAGCTTAATTCAGCACAAGCACACATTTCAATGAAATGCCACTCCATAGATTTTTCATAAATACTGAAATTTACTGTAAACTCATTTTGCACTAGCGACTACATAATAATTTCATTCGTTTCAATTCCCTTTTCCAAATTTGAAGTTACTTTAATTGATACCACCATGGACAACTACTACCTCAAACCGTTATGAAAATGATAACTTCAAAAGTAGAAAAAGAATTGCACGTATGGTAAATTTGTCTAAGTCTTGAAATGAGAAAACATCTATAATGAGAATGAGATTCCTGTTTCTGCTGCTCATCGTAAATATTCTACTGAAGATAAGGCAAATATGTCACTGGAATGAATTGTACAAAATGTATGAACTCTATTATCATATTACCAAACAATTTAAATGCGCTACTTACACCATAAAATTCTTAGAGATTTGTGCACTGAGCACTAAATAAACAGTGACATATTAATGAGTTTTAAACAAAAAGGTTGATATAAAACATAGAGTTGCATCTATAAAAAATTCAGTTCTAAGCATCACAAGTTCAGAAAATGGTCACAAATTTTACTAAAATGACTCAACTAATGACTACAAAGTAACATAGAGCAGTCTACGACAATAACATAATGAAAGCACATTACTCTCGTTTCATCTGCTGAGTTAAGCAATACCCGTACCAATCACAATAATTTAATAAAAATTCAAATACATTAGGATTACACACAAAGTGGAATGAAGGATGAGTTGTCCTATAATTTCGCAGCATAATGCTTCTAAATTTCACAATCTAAATAATTTGTTTGCTTTTAAAATTTAGAAAAAGTGAGTTAATTCGTAAATAATTACATTTTGTTTTTTTTCAAAATCTTGATTTTTTTTTTCGAAATTTCATTCCCAAATGACCAGAAATTACATGTCCTTTATTTTACACATATACATCACATGCGAAAATCAAATCTTATATCGTTAAGCTCAGATACTTTCACCTATCAATCTTTCTTCTTAACGATCAAATGAACTTCAATACTCAATAAAATAACACAGACATTACACTTGAACTTGCAGTAATACACTTATGATTCTAATATTAACCACTTTTTTTGCTCTAAGGTAAGTTTCTTGTCACCCAATGGTTCTCGAATACGTATCTGAAAGTTGTGCAAATAATTTTAGAAGTTTTTTCAATTTCAGTGCTTGAGAATTGAGAATTGAGTATGCATGCATCAAACTGAAAAGAAAAAAACATAACCATGTACAAAAGTTTTCCTCCCGTTTGCTTTCGGCCTTCCATTAAATCAATGCTTTTCTGAATACACGCCTTTTCTTCTAAAGCATTTAACTTACAATCGGCAGTAGCGATTAATTTATCACTCCGTAGAAATCCACCTTTATGATAGATCTAAATTTTTCTAAAATTGGAAACCAAACTTTTTAAAATAAATTAGGTTGTTCCGATTCTTTAAACAAGAAGCTTCTTTTCATCATAAAATAGATTTACTTCTATAAATCAGATGATAGGGAACTTTCGGGCAAAGAAATAAAAAAGCACATTTACAAGTACAAACTTCATTTGTATTGTATTTTAAATAATGCTAAGATAATACGATTTTCAAACCTCAAACTTTAAACAATTTCTTCTGACTACTCTTTGCAGTTGCTTCATTTTTCGATTGATTGTGAGCAAAAATTGTTGGTTATATTCTGAAAATATAAAAAGAGAGCTTCCAATTCCTTATTTTTCTTTCCATTTCATTGAATTAATTTTTTCCAAGATGTATTATTTTACTATTCCAAATGCAAATTTGAAAATGCTGATAGTATGTCAGCAAAGTATGTAAAATAATTACGATACCAAAACTTTGCCACTGATAACATAACTACAGAATAAAAGTTAAAAGATTTAATTATATATATATATATATTGATAGGAGCAAGTTTTTTAAAGTAATGTGAAACATTCCTTCCCAAAAAGTGATATTACACAGAGAATCATGAAACATTCAGACATATTTCGATACAATAAAAAGATTTAAAAAATTTTGCGTTTGAAATACTTTCAAAAGAAATTTTAGGAAAAATTTAAAAAATGAAGATCAAATCATTACTAAGGATTATGAATCAAGCTTTAGTGACAAAAAGCTTGGCAAGAAAATTTTCTATATAAAACAACCTGGTGAATTAGTAGCAGCCACAACTTTTGTTTTTCCAATTTGATGAGCATCATGAGGAAACGAAAAATTGTACTTCACAAATAAATAACCATCAGAAGGTTTCCATCCTAAATTGTTGTTTTAAAATTATAAACTTATATAAAGAAGTAGAGAGAATCTTGAATTTCGAAAATTAATGCAAAAAATTCATAGGAACCTGCCGGTAGTCGTGCATCTGTTACTCTCATTATAGTCAATTCCATAATATTTTCATCTATTTCCATGTGTACTTCAACTGAAGGTATGTCTCGTGTCTCGTAGCGAAACCTTAAAAAACATGTGCGAAAACAGTTTTCTACAACAATCATCTCTGCAGTGAGATTAAAAAACGACTACATCTTACTTTGGAATAACTGCACCTCTGTTCGCAAGTTCACGCAAAAGTATTAAATCTCTTTTTGACACAGTAGACCAGGCTTCGAACATTTTTACACGGGTAACATCACCCAACCTGAAAGCGAAAAAGAATTCGAATTTATTTTTGAATATGATTTGTTGTCAACCTTAGTTTTAAAGCACTGATTAGAAAAATAGAAGCTGAGATTTTTAACCGTGTAAAAATGAGCCTGTTTTCTTCACAAAATTTCACTTGACCAATAAGATCCTTTTCCATAATGGCAAATACTTCGGAAGGTGTACCTGAAGCAAAAAGAAATCCCGTAAGAAGATATATCAAAGGACTGATAAAGTTGATAGCGAAACTAGAAAAAAATCAGTTTACCTTTGATAGCAGCATCAAAACTTGTACCATGATTCAATGAAGGCTTTAGCATCTTAGCAGATGCTTGTGCTTGCGGTGGAACAGGCGTTTTTTCGATATTGACTGGTAGCCCATTCTTTGAAGCAATAATCATTTTATCGAATCCCTGAAAACATCGTCTAACAAGTAACTGAATATCCAGTATTTGAAATGTGTAACAAATAGCTATCAAATGTTATTAACTTCAAGAAAATGTAAAATCACCTTTGCTGCGAGCAAGAATTTTTTGGCAGAGATGACATCACCTTTTTTCTTAGCGACAATAGCAGCCTGCTTGAACTGCAGTTGACGCTTTAGCAAAAATTCAAGTTGCTGTTTTTGACGCCACTGCTTTCCAGATACAGATGGTTCGGATGCGGCTAATGGGCCTACTGAAGGAAGTGGTTTTCGTGATGACACTTTTTCTAATTCGTCTAAAACGTGCTTCAACATTACGGTATTAAAAGTAAATTATAAGATGCAGTAAAACAACTCAAAAAATAAATAAAATTACTCGTGGCAGTTGACATAGCGTTTCGTGATGAAGGAAGAGGTGGATATCCAGGAGGACATGGCAGCTCACTTACATCAATCGGTTTATTTAGTCGACATGCCTTGACTGCTTCTTCATATTGTTTTAAAATACGTGCATTCATTCTACAAGCCCATTAAAACTAATAACTTGAAAAGATAATAGCATAAAATCTTAAAAAATATTTTGAAGGAAAATGAAACAACCAACAAATAAATATACCTGTATTTTCGTTCATTATTCTGAGCTAGATTTTCATCACATAAAGTTTTGTATTTTCGCATACGTTGCTCCAACCCTTCCAATAAAGTTTTTGGAGGTGGAGGTATTAGTTCACACTGCAGTAGACAAAAATTTTCATTAATTAACGATTAAACTGATTTGAATTTCAAAGAGAGAAGTAGGAGACTTCAGAAAAAATATCTTATATTTTTTACAACAGGAAAATAGCAACTGAAATTTTACAGCAAGTTTATGAAAAGAACGATTTTTCTAATGACCAAAAAGTCACATTTTTTGTGAAGGTACCAACGCCAATTTTTGAAAATCCAAAGTTTAGGTTTACGTTTGAAGTATTAATTTTACAATCTGTAATTGAAGTTGTCTAATACTTCTGATGTCTCCTTCAAAAAGTAAAAAAAAGTTCGACTGTTTTAAAATCTAGTACAGTACCTTGAAAAGAAGAAGGATAGAAACAGAGTTCTAATTTTATTTTCAGAGTTTTAATTTTAAAAGCAAAAACTATCACGCAGTCAGCTTTAATATTCTATCAACCATGAAAAAATATTAGTAAGACTAGAGCATCTTTCAATTTTACTAATTAAGTGCAATATTACCTTGACTGGCTCGTAAGGAAGAGCTAGAGGCGGAAGTTCACTTTCTTGACATTCCGTAACCTGCCCATCATTTACTGCTTTTATTGCTTCGTCAAACTGCTTTGCTACTGTGTAATATTCAAAGGCTGTTTTTTTGTCACCCACTGCAATTAAAAGTTATATGAAGCTAAAAAAGATATGACTTAATGATTAGAGAATTGCTGAAAACCCGAAAACAAAATCATTCCAAAATAGACTAACAAGCACTGGCTTCCTTGGCGTTTTTGATGTATGATTCCCGCCGAATTCTTAACTCTGTTTTTAACAGCTCTCCTTTCAATAAACCCTTGACAGTTTTTTCAATGGCTGAACTGTTTTCTGGTTTAATGGTTTTTTCAGAAGCAATCTGCTTTGGTGCAACAGAATCTGATGGTATTACCTGCACTATCGCAAGAAATTATATAAACCTGCATTTTACGTCTGCACAGAGTTACAACTAAATGATGATAAAATTTACAACTTAAACGGTGATAGGTATATATATTGCATTTTTTTAGTTTCATGTGTTACTAAATGTAGCACTATATTTGCTATCAAACAGATTAACAAAAAAACTAAAATGGCTAATGTATCAATCAAATGTTGAAAAATACTAATTTAGAGTTTGTCATTTTTACCATGTTGACATTACATCGACAAACAATTAATAATTCAACAACTCACTTCCCGATTGGGAATTACTTGAGATGCTTCGGATTTTATAGGAGTTTCAACACAGGAAGCCGGTTTCAGTGCTACTGGAAAGTCATTTTCATCTACTGCCTTACCTTCTTGCACTTTTCGTATCAATTCATCAATTTTATCCAGTCCTCTCTGATACCTAAATAAAATGCTAATGTTAAAACGTGAGAAGTAACAATTTATACACTTTTTAAAAAGACTCATTAATTATACCTTCTGACACGTAATGAATAATTCTTCTGTTGAGCAGTTTTAAGCGCCTCACTATACTCTTGTTTTCTTTCTTGTAGTGTAGACAACATTGCTGTTTCAACAACACTAGTATGTGAAGATTTTGAAGGAATGGGTAGTTCAGCAGCTATAGGTTCTTGAGCAGAACCAGCTGTAGAAGTCAAATTTTCTTCTCTCACCAAATCATTTAGTTCTGCCTTAAACCATTAATTATCAGAAGCTCAATAAAAAAGTAAATTTATAAGACTAATTTTAGAATTCCATATAAAGCTTAATTATGGATAGGGACTTCAACTGAAACAGCCATGAAATTATTTGCTATATACCAATAATTCGGGATCATCTTCTAATACTGCCTTTTCATCACCAGAATCTTCATCTGATAAACTTGAAATACCATATACCCCATTTAATTGTCGAGAATCTTGTGAACCAGGTTCTTGCTTATCTAGAATCGTTTTCATCACTTTAACACTGAAGAATGTATTGGTAACTCTAAAACATTTTCTTCTGATGTACATAAGAGAATAGTTTAACACTCATAGACAGTCTCATATACTACAAACATTTTCTGACTACTACTGATAAAGAGTCTTCCTATCTAATCATTTTTGATGATCAGAGCAAATTAATGAATCAAGAAGAAATCAAAACTCTGATTTTAATACGAAAATGTTCACTTATCAAATTTTGTCTGTTACAGTAAATGTTATACCTGTTGAGATATTAGGCATACGTCCAGCAGCTCGTTCCTCTGCTTCCAAAGCTAGCAATTCTGCCATCAACTCATCATCATTTTCTACATCTCCATACATTGCCTTATCGATTGCTTGAAAATCCATTCAGACGACAACGAACAAATCTGAAACAAGCACGCCTGATGTAGAATGGACAGGCAATTGTCATATTTTTATGATTAATTATCTTACAAAAAATGTAGTTACTGTACTATTTAATTTTTTTTCATACCTACTAATAATATCCTACATCTCATCTACTGTATAGGACAGAATATATATATATAACCGTATATACGATCTCTTAATTTAATCCTGTCATATACATCAAGAACACTTTAAATCTTGCATAGATAATCCCGCATTTCTATGTCTAGCACAGCACGTGTTAAGTCTTACACGTCTTAATTCTTTACACATATTTAATCCCTCTCATGAATATCTTTTTCATAAAAAATTCCAAATGAGGAATGGATCAATATGCAATTCTTGAACCTCATTAATTGTCATTACAAAGACAATCAATCATACATGAGATGTGCAGCAGTACTCGAGGGGCTCGGGACTGGATACAAAGTTAAGCTAAGACTACATTTTAAAGTAGGACTCAACGGGTCAGATCCTAGTCGTGATGTCATTTCAAGATCATAACTCTGAATCACAGCTGACAATTGTGCTGTAAAGTTTGACTTCAGCTTCAGACCTTTGTTTCTCTTTTTCTTAGAAATAAGCAGTACTCTCTTGATATCATTTTAGAATGCTTAACAACCGATCTTCAAGTGTATATCAGTTACTCAAGTATATCAGTAATAAAAAAAACTTCTAAAAAGCTACTTTTTATTTTTGTAATACCGTTTACCTTGTCTCAAAATCACTATGACTGTTAGTTAACGAACAAAGCAATGAGTTATTTGACACGAAAGTTTTCTTTGAATAGTCCTTTCCAAATGTATTTTGAATTTTTAAATTGAGTCTTTTCGTCATTTAGATCAGACTCAGATATCTGGGTCTGATCTAGAGTCAAGGTTTAAAAGTGATTGTGATTGAAAGTTAAATCATTATTTGTCAGATATCTGAGTTTGATCTAAATGTGCGAAAAAATCAAATTTATAGGAGTTTTATTAAATTAACATCCCACTTATCCAAATTTAGAGAAGTTTTATTACATTAACATTTCTCATTACATATGGAGTGTACGCAAATTAATCAAGTTCAAAGTTCACGTTCTATAGAAATATGACGGATTGTAGTTAGCATCATTAGTTAGATTTCTATAAATTTGGATAAGTAGTTGAGTAGTTTTTAATTTATTTTGAATAAAAAAAGCCTTCGCAACATCATGATTATCACATAAAAATGTTATCTTGATCAACTGTTTGTTAAGAAAAGGGTCAAGGTTCAAAAGTGATTGAAGGTTAAATCATTATTTGTTTAAAAGGATACGTATCGAGGATAGAGAGCATGATCTGTTCACAATTTTATTTTTAACTCTCAAATAAAAGCAATTTTGGTAAATGTCCGATTAATTTCTTTGAATGTAGGTCTTTGCTTGGGTTCTTCCATCCAGCATTTCTTGATTAATTCGGCAATTCCTGGAGGTACATCGAGTGGTATTTCCATTCGATACATACTTCCATCTGTTAGTTTTGATCGTACTTGTGAGTTACTCAAACCTGTAAAGTAATTAACTGATACAAAACAAGTAGAAGTTAAATATTTCCAAAATTTGTTTAATTTTTAATTGTTTTAAAAGAATGAATTTTCAGGTCTTTTAACTTTTTACACTGATTGTAATTATATGCTTCCAAATACTATTATAGCTAACACTTATGTTATTGATTAGCGAAAGTGATTAACTAGGATATGGCTCGGAACCATCGGTGAAAATCTCAAAAAGTAATACACCAAATGCCCAAACATCGCTTTTGTTTGTAAAATGCATTTGTTTAATCACTTCTGGTGATAACCATTTCGTTGGTAGTTGAAGTACAGCATTTTTCAATTCTCGTTCCTTCACTGATAATCCAAAATCGCATATTTTCAACTTAATTAGTCAATCAATAATTACCGTGAAATTTTAGACCGCTTTTACAAAAATATCAGATTAATGATAATTTTTTAAGTTCTTCAATAAAAATATGAAAAATTTTTTTGTATTAAAAGTATAAAATGTGAACAAAATTCATTTCCTTCTGTAGATTCAAAAATACTCAAAAATAGATTTAAAATTCTAATTTCTGTCAAATTTCATGCAAAAATAAATTTAAAACAAAACAAAAACAGTATTAAGTTTCAATTTAATATTTTAGTATTTAAAAAAGTTTTTTGAATTAAAAATTTGATTACCGTGAGCAAAAAGTTAGCAGAGTAGTGGATTAAGTATAATTTTCAGTAGTTGTTACTTACCAGTTAATTATTTCAGTTACCATTTGAAAGGATTTTATTTAAATAATGTAAATTAATAAACCGTTAGATTTTCTTCCGTAAGAAGACAGTTTCTAGCGGCTACATCTCGATGGATACAGTGTTTTTCTTCGAGATATTTAAGACCTGCTGATGCTTCTTTACTGAAGCGATATCTCGTCGCAATTCCAAGATGTGCTCCTTTTTTGCGTAAATACTGCAAAAGTCTTCATAAAATTATCAATACACTACACGTATTTTATATGCAAAAAGTATTACACACATTATAAACTTTATTATTTTAATAGTAAATAAAACTGATTTTATGAAGACTTTTGATAATGATAATTTATGGATAATGATAATTCATTAATAATGATAATTTATTAATAATGATAATTTACAGCAATAAATACACCTTTAACAATGATCCACCACCACAAAACTCTGCAATAATCATTAATGGTTCTTTCTGACATGCAATACCAATAAATTGTACCAAATTTTCATGATTATACTCTCTCATAACTTTGGCTTCCTAAAACTTGTGTAATTCAGAAAAATTTCTTTATTTTTATTTCAACTTTTTTTACGTAACAAATAATTAAGCAATGATTACTTTACTTTATTTATTTATTTTTGTCTGAATTATATAAGTAATTCGCGCAGAAGTTTTTATGAACAAATTTTAAAAGCAATCTCATCTACTACATCAGCTTTTCAATAAATAAAAAAGCATCCTAAATTTGACTGCTTCTGAATTTTATTCTTTTCGTTTGTTTATACTTTTGCAATTTACAAAACAAGTTATGCATACAATAATAATACATCATGCTAATTTAATATCAAATAAATATAATTTTGGTTGATTTATAATTTACAAAAGTAATTACTATTAATACATTTCGAGTATGATTTTTATTGTTTTTTTTTGTAATAATTTTTATAATTTAGTAAAGTAATTTTTTTGTTTGAAAAAAATACTTGAAGAAAAGAAGCTCGTTTATCTTTATCTTTCGCTTGTCCAACACACGTCTTTGCAGCGACCGTTTGGAAAGTATGACCAACTTGTAGGATAGCCTTGTAAACGCGACCGTAAGCTCCCTTACCAAGTTCTTCTTTTAATCTTACTCGATCATGAGAGATCACCCATGCCTGTAGGATCAATGCTAAATTAATCCTAAAAATGATCGTAATAATAATTGGCAAATTAACTCATACACAAAAGCTTTAAGTTAATTATTTTCTACTGGCTAATATTTATTTATTTAATCTATCAATGCTTGCTTTAAAATTAATGCTATTAAAAAGTACTAAAATCAAGCATTTACTTTTTCTCAAAATGAAATTTTAGTAGTTTTAATAACTAACTTTATTATTAAAATGTTCATTGTTGTATTTTATTTTGACAAGTTTTGAGGTTAATAATATTAATAATAAATGACAGTCAAATAAGCAGTTTTATCATAAACTTTATGCACATTTCCTGTAGTAATTTAATTATATTATAATGCATAATAGTGCAAAATTACTATTATATTTATATTTTTGTAATTCATTTTTGTTAAAATAAGCAAATATATTCTTTGACAGTTCATATTTAATCTTTGTTTTAATAAAAAAAATTAATTAATAAAAAAAATACAAAAGAGTTTAGCAATCAGTAAATACAAAACAATTTAAGTAGACAAGTTATTGAAATTTATAATAATAATTTAATATAATCATAAATAAATATACTTTATAAAAAAATAAACTTTTGAAGTAAAATATGCAAATAGCTGACTGGATGTGGTACAGGTCGTTTTACCACAATAGGCAGTTTTTCATGTAATGGTTTACGTGTTCGGACGTAATGTGAAACCATTTCAGTGATTTTCTTGAAGCATTTTTCATTCACAAAATAAAGACTACTATCTGTTATACCAATGTTAAATGCCCACAACTCACGATTATATCGTACCACCCACACAATTGACTGCAATATTATTTGAACATTTTATAAAGTCAGCAAAAAGCTAAATAAAAATAAAACTCAATAAAAGTATTAATAATTATGCAAATAAAAACTTGCCTCTTTTTCGTCTTCTTCCGGAATTGCAAAGAGAAAGTCACCGTCTCGAATTAGCATTTTCTCCATAGCTGCGCGCTCCATAATTCCATGATAATATGTTTCTGATAAAAGATTATCATCAGCTTGTGCCAATACTTTTCTGCAAGAACAAAATCATGATAATATGTTATTATAATAAGTATTTTAATTTGTTATTATAATAGATTAGTTATTAATACTTAGTATATATTCATGTAGTTATTAATACTTACTGTGATATGTTGTTATAATAAGTATTAATAACCTTATGAATACTGTAACTGAATAAACGTATTACTATATATGTTATGAGTAAAAAAAATATTTACTCCTGCTACAATTATTAGTGTATGAATTAGATAATATTAACAATTTTAGATTAATTCGAAAAAAAACGAATTACATATTTTATAATGTGTTTGAAATTGCATTTAAATCAGTCGAAATTGAAAGTAAAAGCATTTTTAATATTAATTATGCAGGAATTTCGATCTGATTATTAAGACCAAAACTACGGAAGGAATATTTTTTCCAAATCCATATATGAAAGCTAGAAAGCTAGTTAATAAGACAGACTAATATTCATTTAATAATCACATTAATCGTGCAGATATTAACTTATCATTGTGATTAATGAAATAATATGTGTACGTTTATGAGAACTATTATTAATTACAAGCTGATTAAGTAATCAAAAATATTAAAGATTTATCTTATAATTTTGACACTAATCTGACCCTTCAAATGGCCCTAAAGGTTTCTGTTTCTCCAATGGAGGCAACCGACCGCGTCTATCAACTTCAATACTTCTCAATAACTAAAAACACTTTACTACATTTTATTTACCATACTTCTCAATAATTATTTTTTTAGGAGAATAAAAATAAAAAAAAATTATATTTGTAATACAATTATTAACAAAATCTTCAAGTACCACTCAATACATTTTGCAACAAATCTTTTTTAATTAATTTAGACTTTTTTTTCACAATTTTTTAAAATTATTAATGAAAAGCTGTTCAAGCATTTTTTTGAAGTATTTTTCTTTTATAAGAAAAAGAGCTTATTAATGAGAAGAATATTAATGAGCTCATTAAAGCTTATTAATGAGAAGAATTATTAATGAGCTCATTAAAGCTTATTAATGAGAATCATTATTAATTATTAATGGGAAGCTGCTCAAGCATTTTTTCTTTTATTTGTAATTTTGGAACAATTTAGCTATTAACTATTGATATTTGTGAGAAATTTGATTATAATACAAAAGTGTAATTAATAACTTCATAAAACGTTTGATAACGTTATGTGAAACCACCGATTAGCATCACTGTTAAGATAAATTATTTATCACTAAATATTTTGTATTTTCATCGAATTGACTTGTTACACAAAATATAAATATGAGTTAAGGAATTACTTAAGCTTATGCAAATTAGCAAGAAATAACAACAATATATACACTGGAAACAACTGGAGAACTTGTGATTCTGGAAAGCATTTTAGCAATGCCAGCACCTCACCTACCTCCGCGCATATAAAAAATAACAATCAGTTCATACTTAAATTGTAGATTACTTTATACGTTGGAAAAATTGGCTTGAATTATGTAAATTTTTATTAAGCAAAAAAAATGCCATCAAGAGAGAAAAAAATTATTTAAGAAAAGCTATTTAATATTTATTTGAGAGCAGAATGCAACATTTGCAAAATATTAACTTTGAAAGGAACGCGCCAATTACTTAGTATACTTCCAATTAATCTAATCTGTAGCGATTTTGACTCAGTTCGTATGAGCACACTAAAACTTCATCTGCAGTACAGAATATAAGCATTATGAATGATTATTTTTTAGGTTCAAAATGAACGGATGGCTTTGGTTTTTCGTGCAATTCAGTGCTTTAATTTGCATGGTTAGCATGCTTGATCTTCATTTATCTCATGCTGATCACACTCATCAGATAACAAATCTGAATTGATAGTGTGATTATGACTGATTAACAGCGAAATAATGATAATAATAATAATAATAATAATGACTATTATAGCAAATAATGATAATGAAGAAGAATAGTTTTTAATTGTGTTGCTCGATTTTGTAAATATTACTAACAAATAATTTAATGTTATTATTTACTTCTTTATAATTTTGCTTTAATTTTTTTTAAAAAAGCACAAGCTTTGTATAATAAGTGCAATTAAATAAATTGTTCAATAATACGAGAAGAAAAATTACTCAATTATTATTCATGAATTTTTGAATAAACAGACATGAACAAGTAATTCAGTTCAGTAAGAAAAACTATGTAAGACTTTTAGAATGTCAAGTAACAGTGCTACAGTGATCAATTCAGTACTGAGAAAAATTGTGCTTGTTTAAAGTGTTTTAAAAAAAGTTTCAAAGTCTGAGAATAAATAATTTAGAAATTTGCATACTTTTGTAAAATAGTACTTCACTGCCGTAAAGAATCTATTATCACGTTATTGAGAATGACAGTACACATAACAAAAACGTGAGTATTAAACGACTGAAAATTTGTAGGTCACTTGGATAAGAGAAATCGAAGCAATAAGATGCTTATCGAATCAATTTAACGACACAAGAGAAGAAAATTGCGGTCCAGATGGATTCTGCTTTATTATGCGGGATTCCAAATCAAATGTTAAGGGTAATTTTGTACTACGAGGTTGTGATCACGCTTTTTTCTGTGAGGTATCTATCATTATTCAATTATTTTATTGTAACTAGCCACTTTGAAGGAAAAATAAAATTCCTCTAATTTGTAAAATAAACTTTAATAATTTATTCATAGGAATATGACAATCACAAGTTAATAATAATTATTAATCAATTAACAGGGTAATTATTATACTTTTTATTCCTATTAGTTGCAAAAAAAAGCACAAATAATTAGGATGCAAAAATCAAAGATGCATTAATAATAATGGTTCAAAAACCTACTATCGTACCCTGAGTTTTTAGAGGTTTGACAAAGTTAGGTTGCTAATACTATATTTTTTACCTGGCGTAGATTTGTGTATATTTTGCAGTTAGTGAAGGCAACAGAAGATGTGTACTATCCTGATGGAGCCAATAATTCTCATTTTTGCATTGACAAAGCAAATTACCTCAATTATTTCGGTAATTTCTGCTGCTGCAACCATGAAAATTGGTGTAATAGTTACTCCGCAGGTTAGAATTATTACTCATCGTACTCATTATCATTCATAGTGTTTTTATTTGGTTTTCTCAAATTTGCTTCACATTATTTTTAAAATTTATTTTTCGTCATTGCACCTGATAAACTGTGATAACAGTACTGATAGTACTCTGTTCTTATCCATAACTGAGTTCAAAATACATCTGATAAAAGCATCAAATTAAAGCATTGAATGCCACTTAGTAAATACCATTATCTCGAAAGTTTTCAATAAAGTTATTACATAATATAAAAAATACTACCACATTGGCAGATTACCCAAATGCTAATTAACCATGCTGAAGCTTAGCACTAATTTAAGCAGTGAGGTATTGCAGCAGAAACACCAAGCCATGAAATGATGCTAGCAGAATTAATCAGAGCTATGCCAACCCACCAAAAGTGGCTGGAATTAAAGAAAATTGCAAACGAATATGAGTATAGAAATAAACGAAACGCAGCCACAGACAGATAGATGAGAAGTACCAATCGAACTGGTGCCAAGACAGATTATATTGGCTTTCTAAAATTTTTCAAAAAGATCCTAAATTATCAAGTTCCTTCTGAAAAATGACACAAGGATTGCTTCCCATCCAAATCTCAGACATTGTCTATCACACTTTTTTCACTATGTCAATAAGTGCATAAGACATTTCTTTATATCATAAAAAGCTTTAAGAAAGTAAGGTCATAACATGGATAATGATCTAACAAGCAATAATTCCATGTGACGAATCGTAGACATCGAATGCTTAAATTCAAGTTGTAATAAACGCTAAAAAAACAGGCACACAAATGAGTACATTTCCTTAAGCAAAATATCAAGTTGGCAAGTAGTGAATAACAATCGCTGCAAGCATTACTTCTCAATCTGCTGTTCACTCAAATCAATAATGAAGTTAAGCACGGTATGGATAGAACCAGGAGAAATACAGAAAGACTTACTCATTAGGATATAATTCTTGAAACAACTTGAAACTACCTTATAATTAATACTTGACAGACACTCTAAATAAAGCAATGTTGTAACATGAAAAAACTATGGAATTGCTAGGATAATCAATTCCTATTATCGTTCACGTTCTCACACAGACTGCTGTCCAGACACGTGAATTTAAGACTTTACAAAAAATTTGAAAAAAGTGACTCATATATAATAAATTAAAATAACTTATAAACCAGTGGTTTATATATTCAGCTAACAGCAAATATCCTTTTATAAAAAAAAAACAACCCTACTTTAGTTATTTCATGGAACTTAGTGTCCATAATCACCATAAAAAGCAAGTATTTCGTTAAAATCATAACAACTATGCATAACAAACAAAATAAACACTTGTACGATAAACAACAATGATCAATATTTCTTAATATAACAACATCTGAGGATTAAGTACAGGCGCAATCAAAGCAGACCACTTCTGCGAGGAAAATTATAAAATGACGCAGTGATGAGTAGAATAACAGACTGAAGAAATCAATAACAATCTAAAACAGAACAATTAAAGATTTAATAATTATTAAGCTTGAATCAATAACGAAAATATATAGAACTACATTACGATAAAAAACATACAATACAAAAGCATAAAACTTTGATATCAGTAAGTAATAAAAAACAAATATTAGATAATAGGTTTTTTCGTTATGACTAGTAAGGACGAGCAAATTGACTACATGCTTATAATTCTTATTCTAACTGACGATCATTTCACAAAAATGATTTCTAGAAACTCATGAAAATGATAAGTACAACATATAACTTACTCATTCCTTAATTCATTTCAATACAGACCACTACGTTCTTTTTCTTTTTAACAATTTTGTAATCCACTCAAGTATCAAATTATATAGTTCTGTTTCTTTCTTGAATATTAGTTAGACCAGACAGAAAGCCAAAGTACTGTTCAAGGAATAATAGTTATATTTTACATTGTAATTAACATTATTAACAAGATATATCTTTATGAAAATGTAAAGCAACAAACCAAAACTTTATTCAATCCATTTTGCATCGAAAAAGTTTGGCGTAGTTTCTTATCTACTTCACCGATGTCAAAAATTTGCTTAAAGAAAAAATGACTGAAATAAAAGCACACAATACTGCATGCTCGAATTGCGAAAGGAACCAGAAATTATTTACGACATACAGAGAAAAAAGCAAAAGTAAAAAATAAAATAAAATCAGACCGCGAATATCGAAAATAAACGGATTCTACATGAGACTAGGTTGAACAAGTAAAAATGTCAATCCTATACGTGATTATAATATCAAGTAACAATCGCTCACTGCGAAACATAGTAATGCGTTACTCCATTCGCACCTTTAATAGATGAAACCCTGAAAATTTGAATAGAGGATAAATTAACTACTGTTTGAAGTTACAACTACAACTTATGACTACATAAATGCTACAGTAATTTTAGATAACAAAATTTGAAGTACATTCCTTCGTAGCGATGAAGTCTGTTTACTATGAAATATAATCAATTAACTTGAAACAAACTTCGTAGTAACATCTTCCGAGGGTGCATGTGTGTAATGAACAGCTACCGTATGGATAATTTCTTCACAGTTTCTTGATACAAAAAATTTTGAACCAGACAGTGATGACTGTCTACTATTAGCTACAAAGGGAACGAACGCGGCGCTTGATGTTTGGTTAGGAGTAGCGTGATCACTTCCCGATTTTGCATTATTTTCTGGAGAAGAAGGCATGAATGAAACAGCAATAGATGGCATGGTCTTCGATTTTATTGCACTATCTCTACTTGATGAGAAGTCCGATTTGTCACGCATAGTAGTAGAAAAGCATGAACGGAGTGAGCGCAAATGTCCCGGTTGAGAGCATCTGTGAAAACATTTAACATGAAATAATTTTTGTTGAAGTCTATAAGATCATACAGTATGCATCATGTTAGAAAAAATAAAGCTCCGATAAAAATCCAGAATAATGTGGAACAAAATATGCCAGACTATTTTTAGGTGCTATACCAATCATATTAATTTTATAAATGAAAACGTAAGAAAGTTACCCAAAAGAAGCCATCAACTGTTTTTGATACTCAAAACAATCGTTGCATAAGAAGTTTGTTGACTGAGAAGCACTCTGTAACCATAAAATTACTGATGAGCAGAAAATTTTATTTATTGAATTCTTTAACAGAAAGCATTTGAAAAATCTAAGATTTTAAAGCTTCTTAACCTACTAAAATACTGAGTACAGCTCATTATTGCAAAATACTTATCTATCAATTAAAAGTGAAATTATTTTTACAAAAAAAAAGTAGTCGAAAAGCCAATTCAAAAAAAGGGTCGTTAATGTTGCAATAAACGATAAAATATCAAAAAATATAACATGTTCTACAATTCAAATTCGATTATTTAAAAGCATCATTCCTAAGAAAACAAAAAAAATGTACCTTTTGGCAGTGTTTATTAATGCACAAAACTTGCAACGATGAAGTACTAAATGAACGTGACATTCTCGCACGCTCTCGAGTAATTGCTTCTGGAGCCTTAAAGTTTTAGTTTTTGGAAGATCAAGAGCTAATTTTTCTGATGAAAATATTTTTAAAACTACATCAAATATTAGTTGAAAAATGTCAGCACACTGTTTAATCAAATGGCAATAAAAATGAAAACAATAATAAAAGACACATATAATGAACAACAAATGAACAAAATACTGGCTAGCACGAAAATTGCCAACTAACATTTTTTGACTGTTCAAAACGCTCCTTTGCCAAGCATAAATAATTATCGACCATATGCTCCATATATTGATGAGCGTGACAATGCAAACGGGCAGCCACAACAAAATTCGAACAGCGTAAATCAAATACAGTCACTTCTTTTTCGACACTATTCAACTGGTTCTATAATGTAATTAATATTTACAAAAAAAGCGCTTCCAAATTAAGAATTACAACTTTCGTAGATTCAATCGCCAAAATGAAAAATTCTACACCATACAAACTGTATAATTTAGCTAAGCATATTTAAAATACAAAATGAAATTGATCGAGACTTCATTACCAAAATAAACTAATCTCCGGTTTTAATTTAACAGAAAAAAATTTCCTAACCTTTTTTTTACGCCCTAATTTTAATCGCTTTTTGATTTGTTGCATTATTTCGATTAGCAATCTTGAAGAATGATCTTTACTAACAAAAACATCACCGCACGATAGTGTCATAGACTTTCTTCCTTCCTCACCACATAACATTTTACTTCCATTTAAATTATGCCGAAATGAGCACCGACGCACCTATATAAAAAGTTTCAATAAAGCAAGAAAGAACATCAGAACTTGTATGAACTTTTGTACGAAAAGTTTAGAAATCTAAAACATGAACGGCTGAAAACGGCATACTATAAAATCACATTCTCAAGACAATTACCTGAACCTTCATAATATCCATATATTCACAAATTAATGCAAGCTTGTCAGCCTCGGATAATTCAATGCGTGCTGCGATTTCAGCATCTTCTGCATCATTCCACCTATATTATAGAGAGTGCTATCAGTTCTGGCAAGAATTAATGGAGAAATGAACTGACGACGACTTATTTACGTTCTTAAAAACTATCTAACTCAAATGCAGATCGTAAAAATGAGGAAATATTGACAAACCACGTAAAATCTGGTCCAGGATCCACAGAAAAATGCAAGGGTAGTAAAAAACGATTCTTATCCGTAATCGGAATGATAGCTGAAAAAAGGCAAAAGACTTGGGAGATAAAAAACAGCTTACATGGATTACTTAATTCATGTTTTAAAAGTAGAAATGTTTCGATGAGCTTTTTTAACAAAGATTGAAACTTGAATGAGAATAAATTTTATTTTTGATTTAATAAATATTAAGCATATTCATAAGCAAAATAGCGTGCATTAACAATAAATTATTTTCTAGTTCAAGAAAAATATTTAGCGAAAACC
>UYYF01000309.1:0-20977 GCA_900618365.1 Thelazia callipaeda
ATATATATATATATATATATATATATGTAACAAAAAAAAAAGATGTTGCACATCTTCAAGCATCATTATATACATGTATTATTGTATATTACTATTACTATATTATAATTAATTATTATCATCTTCAGTCATTAATATCAGAAAGTTTTCAATATGTTCACAATGTCTTATTCGTTTTAGCAATCTTTATCTACTTCATTTCCAGCATCATTATAGTGTGAAGTAGTGCTGTTTTCAAGCTGAATATATGCAAGAAATATCAGTAATATCAAACAATAATAAGATTACATTATGTAAATTAATCTTTATATAGCGGGCAAGTACTCATATCCGTTTGGGCATTCGAACAACCCAGTGGGTCATTTCCATCGCAGGACGTACTCGTACCCCACGTAAATTACTATGATGGTGAATATATTACCTCACTATATTACTGTTATTAATATCAAACAATTCTGCATGCTTCTGCATGATATTTATTTCAGTCTATTAAGTCATATAAATTACTGCAGTCATGGATACCACTGCTAGCTATAATAAAATAAGGAATTTTTGACTGATAAATATCAGACTTATATAGCAACATGAGAAAGAATCAAAAATTCAAGACACTAATCTAATGCAATAAAATTTAAGATAAAATCTCATCGAAACGATTCCACATGCATTCTACTAAAGAAGAACGTATAATACGAGTAAGCATAAAGTTTAGAAATTTGAGATCAAAGATAATCTATTCTAGTTGTTCATATCTCTAACAGTTTTTTAGATTAGCAATTTAGCGTCAATCTCTACATACATAGATTCAGAAATATTCTAAAATAATGTTTTCAAAAAGTGTAATTAATCACTGATAACAGTATTTTCTTCATCTGATCTATAAATACAGATTACTATTATGATTACCTCTTCCATACGTTTCAGGATTCAATCGCCTTCAAACTGCCTATGAAAGATGACAAAAAAGTTAAGGACAAATTTTGGGTCAATACTATTTGTCAGAAATTCAAATCTTTTTCCAATGCATCTTCGATTAAAACTTTGAATAATCTTATACGTTTACCATTTCTTGTCAAAGTCAAAAAATATTCAAAGCTGTTAACAAAAGCTATCAGTGGAAGGAATGCTTCTTTCCTCAAGTGCAAAAACGAGCAGTACGACTCAATTGAACAATTCTGTGAAGAACTTCTAGAGCAAACGTTAGAATTGGTACTAATGGAAGTACTGAGAACTGTACAGAAAACCACTATTTATCGGTTTTATCACGTTTTTAAAAAAGTTAGTTCTTTTGATAAAATTCCAATTCCTCTATCTTTCATGTTTATTTTCAAATCATCAGAAGGCACTAGTCATAAAAGTATTCTACCGATTGAAATTCAGCATTATTTGGAGAATATTTCTGAAACACTGTTTGAAAAGCATTTATTCAGGACGAACTGAAAACTTTGGTAGCAATGGTGCCAACTTTGCGCTTGGTAAATTTGCATTATGAACAAGCCAACTGGTGGGGCATTGCAGAAAAAGTTGAGATAATTTTATGAATTTCTAAGCACTAAAAATTGATCATTGTTATAATTATGTACATAGTCAAGCTCTTTTTTACAAAGTCAGAATGTAATCTGGATTATATTTTGTATTTTACAGTTCGGAGGACATATTGTTCAGAAAGTTAGACGAAAGTTGTAGTTTGAAAAAAATTGTGGATTAATATCTGAACATGTAGAAGTTTTTAAAAAAAGTTGCCATTGTAATAGCATGCCTTAATCGAAATTAGTATTAGTATTAAAGTAAGGTAATAAATTTCAGTGAAGTTTAAAAAATTTATGAAGATTATTCTATAACCCAAGCATTTCTTTTGAGTTATTTAATTCATATTATAAATGCTTTTATGGTTTTATAACGTTTCAAATTATGTAAAAGTTATTTTGTTACTAAAAGTTATCCAATACTAATTCTGCGTTTCGTGAATTTTCCTTGTAATTCGTTTTCCAGTTATTAGCAATAATAATAATTAATTATAAGCTTTTATTACTAATGATTCTTATCGATAAAAAAATTGGTGGTACTATAACATCAGTATACACATAATGTATTTCCAATTTTCAGAGGTCAAATTATATGGTGTTGCTCGTTCAGAAATTCTTCAGTAATTAATTTTTTATTCCCAACACTTCCAAATCACGAGTACGGCATAATAAGATCAAAAAAAGTTAGGCAATAACCTTATATTCCAAATCAGTGATTCAAAACTTCTCTTAAATCAATTTTGCCAAGGACATTTTCAGACTTCAAACACTGTGAAAAACTAATCTAATATAACTATATAGTAATCCATCATTTATATATGATCAAAAAACTAGATCTTAGCTATAAAATTCAAGCTGGAAATATGCAAAATAGTCAAATAATACTGTTTTGATTATTAAAATTTTTTTGAGTGACATACAAGCATAATATTTTACTTAAAATTAAGTGCAAAATTAATGCTTCGAACAGTACAATTCAGTCTTTGGATTTAGGGTCAAAAAGACCGAGCAAATGCAAATATTTTACGTACAAATGCATTTACTTAATTCACTTTGCTTTCGAATGTAAGTTCATTAATACAACAGGCTTAGAAATTTGGCAGTTCAAAAATCGAAAATGAAAAAATATTGTTTTGAAAAGATTGATATTATTCAATACAACATCAAATGATCAGAAAATGAAATCATTTCTTAACATTTGCAAGTTTGTATATGATAAAAACTTTTGTTTCGTTAATTTGATTATAAGAGTTTTTTTTTGTTCTGTAAGATAGTTTCTACGATATTAACTGATCAATAACAAATAGATTCTGCACTATAGTTCATGAAGAATTACTTTTCTTTACTATATAGATCTGAACATCGAGACCAGTCTTTTTTTTGCTTGCATATCCAGTACTGCCCTTGGTAGATGTATCGAGGAGTACCAACGCAACTATCGAAACGTTTTTCGAACCAAAGTGGTCGTTGAGCTACTACTTCCCCACTTTCCAGCAAATCCTTTAAACATTAATTCGCTTCTAAGTCTTTGAAGACAAACTTCATAGTATGAAAACTTTTATTAATTTGTAAAAAAGCTTAATAGTTGAAGAAAAAAAACCAAACCTGATATTTTTTATTGTTAGCACGTTGTTTGGCTTCGAGTCGCTCTTTTTCCACATTCGCTGCATCCCAATTGCCCTCTTCCATCAAACGCATATCTTGTCTTAATCGAGAATCTGTTGGTGCTACACCTTCCTACAATTTCAGTCTACTTCACCTGATTTAAATGTTTTGTGTTCTCAAATTTATTGCTAAAACTCGAAATTTCCAAGGTTTTGTTTGCTCGAAATCAAAAATTGTAATGCTGTTCAAAATTGACAAAGATTTACTCATATGTTTGCTCTTATTGAGTAATTTACTGTCTTTTTAAAGACATACTTCCAATTCATTCAATTCGATTGCTAAAGTTGTGTAATTGTACATTAACTCCGATTCTTTAGGTGGTATTTTTTTTGTCCAAATAACTTTCTCTTTCTGAAAAAGTTCTCCCAAATGAATTCTTATCAATTACAAAACTGAAAGAGATAGAATGACGGGTTAGCACAAGTGAAATTCTAAATTATGCGAACTATTATCTAAATTGAAGTCTTCAAGTTAATTCCTAGCTTAAACAGAAAGAATCTAATCGTAAATTATCGCTTAAAAATTATTCGGATCTTCCAGACATGAGTGGATATATCAACAAAGGCCATGTGAGCAATAAAGTAATATTTATTGTCCAAAATAGCTGATTGATTTCCATTAGATAATTCGTATATATTGACATCAAATTTTACAAGATAATAAAGGTTTGGACAACAATTTTCGGCAAGATTTTAATAATAATGTTTTTAATAAATTCATAGCCAAAAAAAATTATGTTGATTTGTAAAAATCAGTAAAAAAATTCAAATTCATTGAATTTGCAATTTATGTTAAACAAATTTTTTAAATTATCAAGAATTTTGATAACCATTAGAATTAGTAATCACCTGAATTTTATCACTCTGTACTGTTAAAACACATTTTTGACTCCAATCACCAGATAAATGATATATTTCTTTTCCACACTGATCATATATTTTCCCAGTAAACTTTCGTTCATTACTTGATGAAAAAAAGCGGTGGCGAGTTAAAGTAAGGACGCAGCTGACACCATAAGGTTGATTCTGTAAGCGAAATTCACTTTGTTTTTTCATGAAAATAAAAAGCGTGCATAAAATAAATGAACAAATTCAAATTTGTAAATCTTTGCGATCAGATTACGATATTTGATAACTATTGTATTTGTTCAAAAAAAATTCTTATGATGATCATAAAATTTGTAGAATATTAGCAAAAAAAATGGAAATTAGAAGGTAAATGCATATTATCAGAAACAATCGTTTCAAATATATTGCACAAAATATCAAAGGCTCTTCAAAATTCATGTGAACAATTAACATTTTCTTCTGAAAAATTGTTTTGTAGACTTCAAACAATTTGAATTTAACTAAATTAATAATTACAAATATTTGAGGTGAAGGAAGTGAATAAATTGCGTGAAAAAGGTACAGCAGAAATGCAATTGCATTCTGAAGAGTTTCGGTTTATCGCTAGTGAATTGTAGTATTGAATTTTTTAATCACTCAAATAAGCACTTCTGATGAATTTTTTCAAAAATAACCTTGATAATACAGTGCCCTTCATTTTGTACTGTAATTGGACCAATAATGAAACCTTTGACAAATGTTTTAATATCTTTCATTGTCCAGTAATAAAATGATTGAGTTTCCTCAAAAAAATTATTTGCTCTCAGCAGATTTTTATTTTAAAATTATAATTTTCATTGTTAAGGGATAAAAACAGACTTTAAGTTTATCTGTGAATGGATCTCCCTTTAATCCACCAATAGCCACAGTATGATAATCAATATAAACGTATTTATTTTGCAGTATTAATAAACATAGAAATCGTTTGTACTCAAAAATTAGCATAGTAATAGGTTGAACTTAAGAGAATGTAAGATATTTTACGCTCATGTAGTATATTTCTGGAGATCAAAGTTGAAGAAAAACTTGCCATAAAAAAAATGCTAGCAGTGCCTTCTGGAAATATTTTCATCGCTGTTGCTTGCAACTGTGAGCGTATAATCATGTCTTCATCAAAAATCCAGCCTTTTCCTTCAGCATGAATCGCGCTAATTGGTGGGTGATGACTAACCTGCAATTTTAATTAGTGTTCATTTAAGGTTGTTTCATTTAAGGGAAAAGAAGATTCCAATACTTTATTATCTTCTAATGACAATTACATTGTGATATATCAGAATAAATACTACAATATCTCACATGAATTTTTCTTTTATTTTTATGCCAAACAAAAATTGAAATAGATATAAAAAGACTGCTTATATTTACAACAATTTTCTATTTATCTCTGGCGATTAAAGTACTATGAAAATTAACAAATTATTAATAAAAATTTCTTATCTTAGATTTCGACGAATATAAACGTTTAGTGCAATAAATTATACTTTTTCATCTAAATTACTTTATTTCTGTAACTTCTATTCCACTAATTATTCACAATAGCTGAATTTATTATTTATGAATTTCTTCAGCTTCTTCCACTTTTATTATAAACTGTTGGTGAGCGTAGTCAAAAAGCTCCATTTACTTTACAAAAAAACTTACTGATCAACAAATTCACATCTGTTATTTCATTTTAATGTTATGCATAAAAATTTGAAATGTTTATTTTTTTGACTATGCGAAAATTGCTGATACTTTCTACCTGCTCAGCAATAGATCGCCATCCAAGATCAGCCATTCGATCAAATTCGAAAGTTTCACACCATAATGGATTGAAAGGTTTGCATGTGCGAAATGGCGTATTTGAAAGTGTTGAAATTACAAATGTTGCGACATTAATCATCTGTAGAATCAAAAATTAATTACGGCTCAATTATATAAATTGCATAATTGAGTTATGAATAAAATTATTTGATTGGAAAGCTTTTTTGAGAATTCATTCATTCGATCACAGCACATAGCACTTGCACAAGACGGCAATAATCCCTGCGTTTCATATTTTCAATAACTTTGAATATTACTTTGCAATAAATATGATTTATTTGTTCATTTTTTATTACTTGTAATTATGCATTAAAATTCTAATTATTCCGAAACTTTAACAGATTTCCAATTTTTTTCTTTTATAAAGAAATATTTTCAATTTTGATATTCATAATAATTATAAAAAATCTGGATTGTATTTTGATTTTTCGAAAACGTTATTCAAAAGTACTATTATTTTATTTCCAAAGATGTTGGAGCAATTTACTTTCTGTTTACTTCTATTGTTGCTTTATTGATTCTCTGCTTGTTTTTTAATCTATTTATAACTGAAATCAGTTTTTTCTAACTCAATTTACAACCTGATTTGTTGGATCTGTCATTTTAGCAGCCTTATCGATTAAATCAGCATATTCTAAACATTCAGTTAAGCGCTGTATAAAACTGATTGGTTCATTGAAATCAACAGGTAATGGTATTCTCGACAATTCTTTGCCCAATGCATTCTTCAAAAATGACCACAACAAAGTACCTAATGCAAATTACTTGTTTTTCTCTCTAATCGCATATATTTCCATTTTCACAAACCAAATTTTCAAGAAATTTTTTGAGGAATTTTTTCCACAAATTAATTTCATTTCCTTAATATTATGACTTGCAAAAAAACCTCTTTTCTTGCGATGAGGTATTTGCGACCTTCGTTTTCGTACTGCATCTTTGTTTCTGCACAGTTATTATTACATCGTAATAGATTTAATTTTAAAATTTATACTTACATGACAAAAAATCGTAAGTTATCTAACTAATAATTAATTTATTTATAATTTTTTAAATTAGCGAAATAAACGCGCAGTTGCTATGGAATGTTGTAGTTTTTTGCAAGATTAAACTTAACTTTCATTACAAATCAAAATCACCTAAAAATTATTGTGACTCTATTGACGGAACTATCAAAAACTAACCTTCCTCTTGTGCAAACTGGCTCTGGTTTAATGTACACAACTGGTGAATTAATCTGTAGCTTCCACCATTTTTCCAGATTTCTCTCACTTTTTCTGGAAATCAGAATTTTATTTCTCTGATAAAATTGCTTGAATCAAACTACTATGCATGACAATACCTTCTGATAAACTTTCATCCTGATTGCATCAAAAATAATTATTTAAATGATAGAATAATGTTTACAAAATTTCAATTTAATTTCAGCTTCCAATTTTTTGTTTTGCTCACCTCGTTGATACATCAGGTGTCTTCAGATTGTCAGTTTTTTCTCTACTCTGAAAATCGAATTATCTCAATGCCAAATTTATGTTCTAGTGTTCAATAGCTTAGAGTCTGATCTCGAAAATCTTTGTCATCAAATGTGATAACTTAAGTAAGTTATTACTTGAAAAATTGTTTTACCAATCTTATTAACATTGACTAGCACTAAGTAGAATTTCACACGTGATGAAATTAAATCAAAGCGTTATTTTTTACGCACACGAGCAGTTTGAAGGTCATCTGAGAATTCGCTTATTCCTGTCTCACTCAAATGTGATTGTTCGAAATTACCACTTTTCGCTCTATAAATCAAATCATTCAATTACTTCAGTCCATTCAATTCTGATTTTTTCTCCAAAATTAACTTTGCTTATTGCAAGCTTAATTAATGTTCATTTGTTATTTATTTAGTAATGAACTTTTGGCAGCAAATTTTAAAATCAAAAGTTTTGCCATTTTGTTAGGTCTACCTATCATAGTTTCATATCAGTCAAAATTATTCAGTAAAAAACCGTCAGGTGCAAATGAAAAGAAAATATTTGTGGTTGAAAATAATCTTTGTAAATTCTCACACGTCTATTTCATTTTCATCAAGATTGCCATCCACAATAGCATCATCTAATTTTGAAAGCTCTTCAGTTGAAAAATTTGGTTTTGGTTGTGAGGCCTGCAATGAGTGCACTCGAATTTCAATCTTTACGAAGGTATCAAAGTATTTAATTAATCCGTACCAAACTTGGGAATAGAACGAAGTTTTTAGTTCAATTTACATCTTTGAAAGTAGTAAGTCTAATATTGATTTAAAAGTTTAAAATTAACATTTTTAATTCAGATTATAAACTGAAAACAAGCGTGAAATCTGAAAAAATTTGAACATTTTAGATATTTTCTTGCCAAATTTGAAAATGTGTGATATGGCAAAAATTTCAGTAATTTAAATTTTAGACTGTTAAAATAGTATCCATCTTCTTGGAGAATTAATATTTTACAGTCTAAACAGAGATAAAGCGTTTGTGGCATTCGTACTTCTTTCTCAATGCATTTCAACTGCTTTGCTTGAAGTTCAATTTGACGCAATAAATTAGACCGTTGCTCAGTTTCATAGCGTAAGTCATTTAGCAATCGCTGCATTTCATTTTGCAAATATTTCGAATGCGTGAAATACCTAAATTAAAAATCAATATACACTGTTGAAGAGCTGATGCGAGTAAATCAGCCACATATATGAGAAATAAATAATATAGAAGACCGAAGGAACTGAAATGACTAAATTAGAATCTTGCATCCAATTTCCAGCTCTATACCCAAAATATCGAATTCTGTGTTACTGTAAAAAAATACCTATTTGATGCTTCTAAAGTATTTTGAATTGCAACTGAAACTTTATGTGATGTGTCATCAAGATCTGAGACTTGAACTTTGTCCACTGGTTTGCCATTTAAAAGAGAATGACGAAAATCGCTTAATTTAACGTCAAGCTTAAATACTTTTAAAAGTAAAATTCTTATCAAGGGCTAATAATACAAAAATGTAGTTTGATCAGCTGATTAATGATTCAAGCTTATCAAGCCTATAAAGATTAGGTAGGCGTTACTCTTCCAAAGATATAATACTCTTCAAATTTTTTTTCTCCCAAATATTTTGTCTGCTATTTGTTTGCATGGAATGAGCAAAATTTGAGCGCAATCTTAAAACTTCTAAATTCTGTAGCAAAATATTGACCGGTTGCAAATTATCACACACTCTCTGTAAAGAATCGTTCAATTCATTAATTATTTTTGAGGCACTCGAATTTTTTTGACGAACTGACGCAAAATTCAGAATCTGTTTCAACTCTTCATCATCTTTCATCCGCAGATATGCCCTAAATTAAAAATGAATTAGAGACACTAGCAGAATTAGTATACTTTATGATTTCTGCTTCAACTTATGAATAAATCGCTTTTTCATAACTGAAGGCTGAACCATCTTTGATGATTCTGATTTTTTTTTTCGAACGGATTTGTCCTTTAATCTAATTGATAAGGTATACTTGTTCAATACGTACTTTATTTGTATTTGTTTTTATAAAATTATTTTATTATCATATCTACTGACATTACTGTGTAACTATTTTGTGCGCATAAATATCACTACTATTTACTCAAAATAGAACGATGATTCATTAATAAGTTACCTTTAATCTTAAAGTTAAGTATTAGCTTATTTCAATGAAGAGCGAAGCTAATTTCTTCAGATATGATATTATCATAAAAGGTAACTTATTTAGTAAGGAACGGCAACGAAAATGTCTGCTATTCCATCTACTGACATTATTTGCGTCTGAATTAAGTTTTGTCGTTGAAAGTTAATTAAATTTACGAGAAGCTAAACCAAATCAAAATTAAGAATTATTTAATTCTCAGTGAAAAAACCATAAAACCTTGCAAATCGAAGCTTTTCAATCCAGTCATTGCGGTCATCATTCGTTTTTGCCTTTAAATACCAAACACTTTTATTTGTGTAGAGCATGAATGATTTCAATCCTCGAGGAATGATGTAAACATCCTGAAAATTCATACTTAAATTAGCTTATGGCTTTTTATAAATTCTAGTGTAAGATAATCATCTGCCAGATTGCTTAATTTTAAAATTGTTGCATTTTATGACTGGAAACATTTTTATGATCACCATTACATAGCCAAATTCAGTTTATCTTGTATGATTTTTGATGCGACATACAAGATTAAACTAATTTAATTCTATCATAAAGCAGCGGGAAAAGTTCTTAACAAAGCTATCAAACTTTTTTTTTAATAAAAAGAGAAATAAAATGCGATTACAGAACCTTAACAAATGTAAATGCTTTGCATTTTTTTAAATCTTCCGCGCTTGCTTGATTTTTGTAGCCACAAAATTTGCCGCTTTTGTAGAGAATGAAATAATTAGTAGATCGGCCAAATCGCCAGACCTTTTTGGTTAGATAACCTGACTTAAAAACAGCATTAGCATTGCTTTCATTGCTTTCCACTTCCCACGAATAATGACTTAGAGGGGATTTGTTCACTGGTAACTGCATTTTTGTACTACAAAAATTATAAATGATTTTTTAAAGTATTTTCAAAGATTTCTTTCATTATGTGAAGAAAGCAATATTAAATTATTGAAAGTTTTACTTTCATAAATTTAGTAATTTAGTAAATTATTTTTAAATTTAATTACCACCGGCAGACTATAATTTACAAGAAATTAATTCAGTTTACAATTCATCAAATTATTTTTTTATTTTATAAAATGCTAAGGCAATTCACTTTGTATATTCTTCTTCACAAATGCAAGTTTATTCATTGAATAAATTTCAATCAAAGGCTCTCTTTTTAACATTTATCTTTGTAATTTCTAAATTACACTGTTTAATTACATTTTTAGCAAATTAGTTTGAAAAAAAATAAAAATAGAAAAAAATGCAAAAACAAAATGAACTGAGAATGCAAAATGCAAAAAATTCGTGAAAAAAAATGTAATGATTTAGAGCAATGTACATTTGAGGAGTTGGCTCGGGATTGTTCTTCGTCAGCCAGTACTTCATTCTGAAGAACTTGCCCAAGAAGGAGCCTTCACTTGCTTGAGGTGCTACCATGTTCCCTTCTGAACTCGTCCCCTGCGATGGACTACTCTTTCTCACAACTGACATTGCTTTCAGTACTTTACAATGATGCATACATTTTACAAATATAATTTTTAAGCAAATTTATCGTCAGTAACTTTGCATATGAAAATTTTGCATCTAATTTCATCGTACAAAATATTACATACTTGCCATAATTCCATTTATGAATTCTTGCTGTTAGCACTTAGCTTAATCAATCCTAAGAGTTTTCACTGCAATTAAAAAAAATCAATTTTGTTGCTAATTTTTAGAGTGTTTATTTTTGTAAACTTTAATTTATAATTAATTTTATTTTATTATTTTCAAAGAGAATCAAAATCACTTTGAGCAGCGTGATTTTTGTTTATTAAGCAGTAAAATGAAAAACTTATTAGATCGAAGCAAAAATTTGAATGTGATTTTAGAAATATTTGAGAAATGCGAATAATATTGCATAATGTCGTAAAGTAATGGTTATTTTAATAATTGTAAATTAATTTAAAAAGTTTGGAAATTATGTATTATTTGCTGAAAATAATACTTGCCAGTCAATCACGTTACGTAAGTCTTCCAAATTTCAGCTAAAATAGTCATATTTGTTGTGCTTTCCGAAAGGACTCTAAGAGATTTATGACAGTTATGGAAATTCCTATCATTCGAAATAATAGAAATTTAGAATAAAGCAAATTCGAAAATTTTCATATTCAAAAAAACTTTTTGAGTTTCTACTATTCTGCTCATTTCATAAATGTGTCCTGCATAAATTTTGCATCGAATAAGTAAAAAAAAGAAAAAACAATAAAAAGTCAGTGGAATTCATTTTTATATGAATAATTTAGTAGTGTTTTCAAGATCAAAATGATGTTCTTAGTTCACTGGCTCAAAAATCGCGTAAAAAGGAATAAAAATTGAATCAAGTCATATTTTTTTTACTGATTTTAGATCAGGTTTGAATGGTAAGCACATTTACTTTATTAATTAACTTCGATTTGCTTCATTCAGCCTAAACTTTTATTGTCCACACACCAAAAAAATTTTCAAAAAATATACAATCTTTTTATTTCCTTTACCTTCACTGTTTCTAATTTATGGATAGGTATGTTTTGAGGTCTTTTTATACTCTACAATTATACTTATTACTAAATAAATCATTACTACCATTATCATCATCATCATCATCATCATCATCATCATCATCGTCATCATTGTCAACAAATAATAATTATACGTAGTAAATATGATTGTCCTTTCCACTTTCTGTGCATTCAATCAGTGGATAGATAGAAGAATTTCTTTCACATTCAAAATATTTAATTTGCTCTCTTCTTGCTGTCTGTCGATGAATAATCCATTTCAAGTAATTACCATTACTGTAGTTAGTAATAACTAAGCTCGTAATTATTTTAATTTTTATCCATTTATAATCACATTGCTTATTTTACTTTATTATCATCATACTGTTTCATAATTGTGACAATTTAATCTAATTACGATGCGTTTTATTTTTGCTTAAAATATTATGTTCTGAAATTATTTTATTAATCTATTAAAATTTTCAGTTCAACTATTGAATGCTTTATTGATTTTCAAAATTTGATATGATTATTCAGTGTAATTATCTGAAATCGACAACTTGATTCATACATATGTCAATTTTTAACTAATTTTAATGAAAATATTTTATTCATTCAGAAGCAAACAGAATTTAACTCTATCTGTTCAAATATTCATTCAGTACTGATCGGTAGCTCAGTATAAAGATCGATCCATCGTACACGTGAAATATCAATTTTTCTTCAAAACTGCAAATATTTAATTTATTAAAGCAATGCTCACTTATTATTTCGATCCGACGTTATTTACTTTTCAAAGCAGATTGAAAAATACAAACTTTTAGCAACAACGCTGCAAATGGCAAATTTTGAAACATTTTCTAAAGTAGGTGACTTCTGGATTTCTCAACATTCTTCTAATACTCGTAACTTTTTAGAAATTTCTCCGTGGATTTTATTGAGCTCTTTGCAAAATGCAATAGACTAAATGTTTTGTAATATTTTTCAAATTTGAATTTTTAAGCCTTTGGGACGAATATAATTAGAATGAGTATATTTTAGGGGCCAAAAATTAATAGCTTTTAACTGTGTTACACCAAACTTCTAAACTTTAATTTTTCAAACTTTCTGCAATTTTTATAGAAGCCTAACATAATAAAGCTGTAAACGCTAATTTAAGCGTAAACTAGCGAAACTTGAACGTCTGACAAGTGTTCGGAAACGAGAATGGCTGCAGTCTGGTAAAGATCATGGATTTGTAAGATTATATGCTCCAGTTGGAACTCGTTCTTTGGTATATCCGGTAACACTTGCAACAACCGCTCAAGATATTTGCTCTGTTTTGGGCTTTGAAAGTATTTATCTTCAAATTGGTGGGTCCAGAATAAGGTCAGAATCAATTTATCATCGAAAATAAAATCGAAACTTTGTTTTCAGTTCCAATTTTGTCTGAAATTTTAAAAAATTAAATACTAAAACTTTTCTCACAACTGTTTGTTTCTGTCATAAAAATCTTACTTTTAGAAGTTTGGCAACAGGAGAGCGACCTCTTCACATACAAAATGAAATTCTGTCAAATATCGGACGAGAAACAAAAGCAGAATGTATGAATGCTGGCGATGCAACACATTTGACGCATATTTTTTGCTTTTTTATAGGTAAATAAATTAGTTCAGAAAAAGTAGTTCAGTAGTTTTTATACTTTATCATGTCTGAATTGGAATACTCATTATTTTATTATTAATATTTGCCACAAATTACAGATAGTTAAGATAAGTACCTCATTTTTTCGCATAAACTTTTTACTACAATACTTGTCCGCTAAAAGAGTGATAAGTAACGTGTACAGTGCATATTTTTAGTTTACTACTTTATCATTTAGAATTGTTTAGGTCGTCCTGAACAAGCAACCGATGGGAGAGCGTCAAGAGAAATATTATTAGCATGGTGTGATGTGCGCAAAGGTAGATTATTGCACAAATGGAGCAAACGCCGTTGTACGCTTTATAATGGAACAATTAGAATTGAATATGGTCTTTAAAAATTTGTCATTTAGTCATTAAAAAAGTAATATTATTCAAATGCAATTGACTTGATTACATTTACGTGAAATTGATTTCTATAAATAATTAGTTCTGAATAAATTTGGTTTTCAAATTTTTGTAAATTGCCAAAAAGTTTCTATTCTGAAAAGATTAATGATTAAATTATTTAATTTTTTGAAAAATTGAATGAGCAAATATAATCTGAAAAGAGTCTCAAAAAGGATTTAAACAGTTTAAAAATAAAAATTGTTCAAAATGCAAAGAATACAACTTGACCTTAAAAATTTGTACATGTTAATTTGAATGAATGATATCGTTATGTACTCAATATTGATTAGTACTCAATTACAATGTCTGATGCAAATTAGTATCAATCAGTCAGTAAGCATAGTATTTCAAAGCAAGTGTGAATTATTGTCTTTAGAAAATGCCGATGACGAGATTCTATTGCTAAGTCGATACCGTACAGATGTGGCAGAAGGAAGTCGTGGGAAGTATTTACGACTTACAGATTCTTCTAACATTTATTGTTTACATTTTGATGCAATCGGTGAAATGAATTTGTGGTTTTCTCGTTTGTTACAAGTAAATTACTTTTATTTGTTAAGTTATTTTCACTATAACAGCTTATATTATAATATTATCTCAAAAAATCATTAAAAAGTAGACTTCGAAACACATGACGTGATAAAGTCGTTTTAGACTCAGATAGCACCAAGTTGCGACTTAAGTGATCATCGCCTGTTGCTACTACCGGATGAACTATTTTCAGTAAATGTGAATCGACAGGTTTCCACGTTGAATTTACGTAGAAATTCGTTACAATTTCGTCCCAAAAATCAGGTCAGTTTAATTGCTTGAATTTAGAACCTTACGTTGCTAATTTAATAATTTTCGGATAATACTGACTGCATCAAGCAGCAGAAAAATTCAGATATTCTTGATAGATATTTTTTCTTAATATCACAATATTAGTGAAATGGAACATGGATGAAACGCAAATAAAGTACATCAAATTGTAAGAGTGACACTTTAGAAAGATGTGAAAAAATCAAGAATTCAGGTTACCACAAATATTCTTAGTTCAGCAAAATGCTGACAAAATTCGCATCTAAACTGCAGACTTTCAATGAACAACAAATAAATTTTGGTTTAAAATAGAAGATGGAATTATTTACGCAAACAACGCTAAAATAAGCATGGTTCAAAACCATCTGGTCTTAACTCTTTGGTTTTAAAATTAAATTAAATTAGTAGACATTAAACAGTATTCTTGATATTTCCAAACTATTAGCAAACAGTAAAAATTATTCTAGGCACATTAAGCAAGTTAAAAGGCAATATCAAGTAAAATTGCGATTTCGCCCTCTTCTGTTATCTTTTATGATAATCACCTGTCAATTACAACAGTAAATATACTTTTACCTTAATCACTTATACTTATTTTTATTTCTATGTCCATTCTGATTTTGAGGCAGTCATTGAACTTGTATTTATCTAATCAACTTTTTATCGGATATTTGTGAGAATGTGAACATTACTTCTATACTTCAATTCTAAAACAGTACAATTAACATCTTTTAACTCAACACAGAAATGAATCTTTTGACTATATTATGGAAACTTCGAATGTCTGTATGAAAATCGCTTTGAGAAAACTATGAAAAATAAGCACAGATTCATCAAATAAATTTAAAATGCAAAATTTGGCAAAATTAAGCCCAACGTAAGCTGTAAGGAACTGGCACTAACTGAAAAACAACATTTGCCCATGTTGACATGATACTTGATTTAGAATCTTATAAATGATCAAGTTCAAGCTCAAGTTCATAGAATGAAAACAAATTAATGTCTCAAAAACATGTTAAACGATTGAATTAAGACGTTTACCTCTTTAACATTATATTCAAACGATTATATTTTGCAAAATTTATGAATAGTAAAATTAAAGATTCGAAGTTCACTGCTTGGTTGGCTTGATGATTTGGGACGACTGCATGCTCTACGCTCATTGAATATTGCTGATAACTCACTTTATCACTTTCCAAATGCTGTTACATGTCTTAAAAATCTTACCGAACTTATACTTTCTGGTAATCGAATTACTTCAGTTCCATTACAAATGGGAGAGTTAACTAAGTAAGTCAGATCAGTCAAATGGTTTCATCTTCTAATGAATTTTTTCCCAAAGTTTCGATATGCTAAAAACAAAAAATTAAGATGAAATTTTATGCTACTTGCGTTATTTTCAGCTTAACATCATTAAATTTGAGCAATAATTGGCTAAAAACAATACCAAACGAACTTTCGCGCTGCCTATTACTATCAAAATTGGATTTAAGCTTCAATCGCTTTGATCAAGTAAATGTTATTGATCTTTGACAACAATTCTGCTAGTAATTAACATTAATTAGAAAAATCAGCACAGAAATGAAAAGTTTTTAGTTTAGTGTCAGTTTTCAAGATATATTTCAAATGCACCAAAAAGGTCAAAAACTTTGTAATTTTTGTCACAGAAAAAAACTTTTTTTATAATGAAAATGACTACTGAAAAATAAGACATTCAATGTTTTTTATTAGAATCCTTTATTTTTTAGATTCCTGATGTCTTCTTAACTCTCAAACGAGTTTCACATCTTGAAATGGCTGGTAACAACATCACTTCTTCAGCACTGCAATCACTGCCGTGCATTCACGTACAGAAAATTGACTTGCGTCGAAATAATTTAATACGGTTTACTGCAAACTTGAGAATTTTTAACACATCAAAGTCTAAATATTAAATATGAAATAAAATTTATATTTGACAGAAATGTTCAGAATTAGTTTCACTAATACTTGAAATTTAGTCAAAATAGATAATTAGTAATTCCACCAACAAAAATAAGCGCATTCTAGCCATTGAAAATTATTATACTGCAATCGTTTACGCTTAATTCACAAAAATCTCTAAAAGTATTTGTTTCTGTTTCTTTCTTTTTCTTTCTTACATTTCAGATTTTCTTCAAGACTTTAAAAAACGCGGAAAAAATAATCAAAGTACAATTTATTTGTTAATCGAATCATTATTTCTATGTCCACTTTGATTTTAAGTAAATAATTTGAGTTGTATCTATTTAATTAATTTTTTTGCATATTTGTGAGAATGTGAAGATTAATTTTTATATTTTAATTCTAGAGCAGTACAACTAACATCATTCATCTGCTGCGTTTTAACAGAGTTGGATATTCGTGACAACGTAAATTTATCTGAATTGGATCTGACTAATTTAGCAACCGTACAGGTCGGTACTTATATGGCAGACGTGTTGAAAGTAATAACTGCTTTGGGAGAAAAGTGCTCAAACTTAAATTCACATCTTTTATTATGAAAATAAAGTTCTTAGGATAAACATATTTAGTTTCAATTTTATTTTCGCTCTTACAAATATATCAATTCTTCATCAAATTTTGCTCACATTGTCGACATTTGTTTTACTTTTTGATATTTTTGCATACTTTTGCAATTTTTTTTTTATTTGCTATTTATTACAGTAAATTTCCTGTAAATTTATTACAGTTATTCTAGACAATACATTGTGAAAGGCTACAACTGACAAATCTGCAAGTGAACGGAACAAATTTGAGATATTTATATGCCGATCATAATGGTAAATTTGCTACTGAACCACTTTTAATCCTAAAAGATCATACACCATAACATGAATCTTAGTATAAGATATTTGCACTGAAGATGCCATTTTTTTGGATTCAAATTTTATTTCGGATGGAAGGAAGAAAAATAGTGCGTGTTTTGATTCTGTAAAAGTTATATATTTGAAATCACCTAAATGGCATAAATAACTTTTCGAGATTAAATTGCAAGTATAAAATGCTTTTTAGGAAAAGAATTCGCAGTCAAAAATTTTGATTAATTTACACAAAAGACTCAACTTTGATATTTCTGCTTTTTCATGTACTTGACCTATCTGACCAACACATCATTCCTCATTCTTTATCTCAATTATCAAAATAATTATCGGTCATTTAATCAGCTTAAAGTACTTTTTTGAACTTTCAGATTTATCGCAAGCAATCATAATGCCAGTACCTGTGCAACTAATAGTATTTTCCATCGCTCACAATCATTTTTCTTCGCTTCCAGAATGGCTCACTGATTTACCGCAAATTGAAACGATTTCTGCTCATCACAATTTGATCACATATTTGCCACAAAGGTTAATTTCTCATAAACTGCTTGGAAAACAAAAGATTTAATTAAGTTGAGACAGAGTTAGTCTATTATTCACAAAGGACACTTTTAATTAATCTGAAAAAAGTAATAAAATATCAGACTAATTTTTTGCTAATTTTTTAACAAAATATCAGTAAACTTAAAATTTTGCTTACAGAATTTTTATGAATGTTAGCAAGTTAAAAAACTTATACTTACATCACAATCAAATTGAACGCTTACCTGAAGTAATCGAAAACTGCTCTTTGGAAATTTTATCACTGTACAGTAATCGGATTGATGAGTTACCCAATCAGTTGCTAAGAGCAGCACATAAGTAAGTTTACCATCATGAGTTACTTCAGTCATTTGAATTAAAAAAGTTTTCACTGCTAAAAAATCAAAGCTAAAATTCAGTGCTTATTGGTAATACATTGCAAATGTTATTCATCTGTGATCCCAAGTGTTAAAAAAGAAATTAGTCTAAGAACTGGATCCGATTACTTCTAGACTAATTAGTCTAATTAGTTTAGAATTGTCTATTAATTATTCCTAATTATTTTAGCATTTTTGCCTCCATTATTTTTCACGATATTTTGCTTGTAATAATTTTGCAACAAATTTAATTACTATTTTTATCATTGTCCTGATTATAATTTTTAGGTTGAAAAACTTGAATGTTTCTTATAATCGATTAAAAAAATTACCGCCAGCAAACACTATGCTTGATCTCAACAGATTGCAAATTCTTCGAGCTGCTAGTAATCTCCTAGACGAAACTGTTATTAGCGTTGTAGTAAACTGCCGACGTTTAAGGATTCTGGATCTTTCGTATAATCAATTAAAATTCTTTGATGATAGGTAAATCAACCTCTTTCAGGGTGTATTGCTTTCAAATCGCAATCAATGTTAATTCTATATAAAGAATCACTTCATTTCAATCTTTATTTGATAAAGATTAAAATGGAAATGGCTATTATCAAATAATAAGTAATAAAATAAACATTTTGAGCAAAATTTGTTGCCAAGAAAGGCCTTTTACTTTATTTATCAAGTAAATTCATGTACTGCTTCATGTTCATGCTTTTTGTGAAATGCTTTTTCATCACTTTATTAATATCATACAAAATCTTGCATTACTAAATTATATTTAAATTAATTTTTGCAGAAATTTTATATAATTTCAGTTGTTTACGTCGCTTAATAGCACTAGAAGAAGTAAATTTAGCAGCAAATTGCTTAATCTCGATCTCAGCCACATTTGGAGAATTACCTAATTTACAGTCTCTTCGAGTACACTCAAACGACATAACAACAGTTCCTGATCTATCTCAATCACCGCAGTTATTTGTGCGCCTATTTATTCCATTAAAATCATGATAATTATAGCAATAATAATGATAATAATAATTTTCCATAGCTTAGTTAAATTTCTATTTGAAAGTCATCACTAACTCAATTCATTATTACTATATGCAACTACTATCAGTTCGTAAAATGCTTTTACATAGAACCAAAATTATTTTTCACAAGGAACAAATGACTTATGACATGCAGTAGGTTTATGGTATGCAACTTTTCGATGGAAACATTGAGTGTACCAACCAGATTGCTACACTTTAATTTGCAAATATTCAGTTCAGAGCAAAACTGTCTAACTGAAATCAAATCATTTGAAATGACTGAATATATACAGTTCCCTATGTTTTATTCAAGTAAGCATTTTAATGAGTTACTTAGATGAATTCTGTTGCAGTTACTCGATATCTCAAATAACGAATTAGCGCATTTGGATACAGATTTATGCCTAGCAAAACCCCTAAAACATCTTGATCTTACTTGTAACTACTTGTTACAAGTTGACACAAATAATATTAGGCCAAAAAAGTAAGTAAATGTGAAAAATTATTGATTCAATCACTTGCATATAAACTGATGAATTTTCTCCAGCAGTTTGTTCTTAAGTGCAGTAGTCACATGATAGCTAATAACATACAGAATTTTCAATAAATTGTATATATTTTCTGATGGACATCAGAATATCTATCATAAACTGCATCAATTGATAAATTTTATCTGAATAAAATGCATTTTGTTTCTGCATATTGCAATCATTATCAGACTGTTTGATCTGCTTGTTTAGTAGGTAAATGAATTTAACACTGACTAATGAATCATTCCTAAGTGACAGGAATAGAAGGACATTGTTCGGAAATATTGTAGGAAAGTAGAAGTCAAGAAATGTTTTTGCAGACACGGACGAGCTGTCTCAGTCGTTAACGTTGGAAATGAATGCAACTCCCCAACGTATCATTTTGGCTTCTGTGAATCGACAGGGCATCGAAACAAGTAATTTCCTTGTATAGATAACATTTTGATCTAGTTTTTGAAATTATCAATTGTAATAGATCAAAATCTGCAAGTTGTTTTACTTACGACTGATTTGCTGATTCGTACTTATTCTTTCTAAATAATTTTCTGAAAAATTGTATTTTTTCATTTGCAAATTTAATGTCCGCCTCGTCGAAACTTGCAGCATGAATTTGCTTCTCATATTTGCAAAATAATATCATTGGTAGTAGTTAGTGAATCGGTAATTTAAAACCAAACTTTAAAAATTAATGAGCTTCAGATTGAACTGCTTTAATCTATAGAAATTAAAACTTTTTGTTAATG
>UYYF01000310.1:0-20956 GCA_900618365.1 Thelazia callipaeda
GATTAGGCCCTTCGCCTTTCGCGTGTCGGTTCACTTGGTTTTCAGAGAAATCATTTGATTTCACGCGTGAACTACCACCTCTTTTCTTTTTTCCCCAAATACGCCATCAGTGGCAGCAGCAGTAGGACCAGGAGTTGTAGCACTACCAACATCTCCAGCACCACTTTATTCCTTACCACTTTTCATTTCCAGTAGATCCGCTCATCTAGCTGATTGCATTCTTTCACCAAAACCTATTTCAATATTTATTTCATGCACCTTTTGTGTGAATCTAATGCTGGCGGTTTGGCTGATTATTCATTTTACTTGTTATGATGACTTTATTATGAGTCAACCATCCCTCTTTGAAGCTTCATTTCCCGTTATGATATATCTGCTGACCAGTCTAGAAGTTCAATTTAACAACACTAAACTTTCATGAAGATATCGCTCCAGTTAAAAGCATTAAAAAATTTGATGGTATAAAACTGTCTATTATCATGGGCTGAATCAAAAAATCAGAAGTTGCGGTAGATATTGAAGCTTTCATATTTTTCATTCTACTTGAACTGCACTTTGTCTTCAAAATTTTTGTATTGATGTCTTGTTTCTGTCAATCAAAGAAAGCTCGAAACAATATCTTAGAAATAAATTATTATTATCAATTATTTATTAAAATCATCATTTCCATTTATTTTTGACGGTTATAAGAGATATCGATTTCTTATGATGAATTCAAGGATCTTCATCTCAATAAATGATCAGTTAAGATTTTAAATTAATTGTAATAGTCTTTAAAGACTTATTTTATAAACCAAACAATCTACATTATTCTGAAATATTTCCTGTTCATATTTACTATTCTTACAAGACTTTCCGTGGATCGCTAAAAACCATTTGTAATCATGATGGTCCACTTTTGCAAATGTTTTTGCACATTTGTATTGTGTATCATATTTGCATTACAGTGGCAACAATATTTACTTTACTTTCTGCAATTCAATATGATGCTGAAACTTTTTCACTTTCAAGCATTAATTCTAAAGGTATTTTCCGAAAGTTCAAACTTTTAGAATCAAAAACAATAGTAGTTGCACACCGCTTGCAAAAGACACCAGTGCATAGTGTCTAGCTAATTTGAGATTGACTGACCACTAGGCCATATGTTGTTCATCTGTACACTGTTCTCACACCCAACGCATTCTTTTTTCATCGCCAATCTTTAAAATTAAAAATTACTTTCATTACTACGTTTTTCACAATAAAGGTTGTTTGGAACAAATTGAATTGATGAATTCATATATTATCTGTATTAATGTAAAGCATTTGAACTTCTGAACAAATGTTGTTTTCACAAGATTGAATGGATAAGAAATAGTTTCATCAATAAAACGATAATTTAGTACTTCAATAGGTAATTAAATGAATGGGTTTTATTTTTGATCTTTTCTACCGTATCTTTCAGGTGATTAGGAAAGGAAGTGAGTGAGTAGTGGTGGTGGTGGTGGCTGGAGTGATTGCACAGGCCGTGATTACTTGAATAACAACAGCCTGTCAGTGTAGGCCTTCAATCGATGTCTTATGTTGCCTTTACGGCCGTTGAACATGACCAGAACGTGATGCCTTGCAATCGAGGTGAGTGAACGTCAAGATTTTTTTGCCTTTATTTTTTTGCAACAGACGTTCTTCTGTTATTTCAATTCCTTTATTTTCATCTTTGATTACATTCTCGATTCATAACTTCATTTGAACATTATGTAATCCAAGTTATTTGTTCAAAAAATAGTATTTTTCACTTTCCTTGCTTTTATTTCTATCGAAAATAAATTAACATTCAATTTTTTCCATCATCATTTTACATTTAACTTGTCACTGAATATTTGCTCACAGTCTTCCATTGAAGTTGTTAGTTTCACTCATTTAGAATATGGAACTATCTAATGCATATTTTCAGATAAAAAGTGAAAATGATTCAGAATATTGATAGCTCTTTAAAAACTTATAGTTATCCATCTTAGGATCAGCTTGCCAGTGTGTATATGCAGTTGAACGGTATGCATAAAATTTAAATTGATTACTACATTTGAACAAACAATAGTTTCATTAAAGTTTAGAAAATAGATCATCTATTTTTCATCTTAAGCTTGCCTCTTAGATCTCTCTTTAAGAATAACTCAATCAACTAATTGGGTAAGTCTTCAAATTAGCTTCCAAATATAGATCTAAAATGGAGTGTAATGCAAAGAGAGAGTCAACTTCTTTGCATACATTATTCAAAATAGGTGTCAGTCACAGCATCACAGAATTAATTTCATTTTGATATTCTATTGGGAATTATCCTCACTGGCAATTCATTTCTTTTTATTTTATCAAGTAATACATTCACTTGTCTAGAAACACTTTTAAATTTTAGATTTGCAAAAAAACAAAGCCTTTAGTAAACGCTTAGAAAGCTATTTAAGGAAAAAAAAGATATTACTGAGTTTCTCATAGTCCTAAAATTCCAGTAGTTTTCCAGTTGATCATTGGTTTGAATTATGCTTCCTTATATCTTTCTGCAAAAAAAAAAAAAAAAAAAAAAAAAAAGGGATTTGCATCTGATGCTATACGCATTAGTATATGAATGAAACTTTGATAAATACCAAGACAAAAAATGCTTATCAGTGGTAAAGGATGATTCACTGGAAATAAAGTTTATAAATTGTGTAATATCATTCTTAATGTCCATTTACATAGGCTTAAAATAACTTACTGAGAATGAGTGATATCTGTATTAGATGCAATGTGCTTGCTTGAAAAACTAAAAACTTCCTTTACTTCAACAATTCGAAATTTTTGCATCATTTAATACTTTTTTGTTTTTATAAAAGACTTTCATTCAGAAAATCCATCATTAAAGGATGATAAATGGTGAGATTTTGATAACGTTCGAAAGCTGTTACAAAGAGATTTGAATGACATATATTTTACTATATTATCTTTTTGACTTTGCAAATAATTTGTATTTCATCTCTTGTAATAATTCAATATTACAGCATTTTTCTTATATGTTTTTTTTTTAACTTTTTTTGGCAACATTCTTGGTCATTTCTGCTTGTTTCAATAGTCTTATTTTATAATGAAAAGCTATATAATTATAACAAATTGGACAGCATCGTGGCACCAATTTTTATTTCATTTTCAAATTTTCATTTTCGTGACTTCATCAGTAAGCTAAATTAGTATGACAAATGCAGAGCATCTATTCCGTTTTCAGTTATAAACAGATGGCCTTTGCAAAGCTGCTTTTATATTTATTTATTAAATTCAAAATTAACAAATCTCTGAGCATGAAAACTTGCGCACCTTCACCTCAATTGATTGCATCAATAAAAACTTTAAAATGGGATATTTCGAAGGTACAATATACTACAGGGTGGCTTACCATTAATTTAAAAGTTATTTTATTGTAAGGTAGAACATTTATTCAAAAACCGTTACAAATGTGAATTTTAACTGCGTACGGAAGTGGGCTGAATATAAAGAATGATCCGTGAACAAGATCGTTAACAAATTGCCTATCATTGCTCAGTAGCATTTCAAATGATTCTGACAAATAATAAAGAACCAGTTTTTTGCTGTTGTTTCCAATATTTTTAAAAGTTACTATCAAATTATTCAGTACATTCATTTTATTGAAGCAATATAATAAGGAAAAAACATAAAATACTCAGTTATTATAAATGGAATGTAGGAGTTGAAAAAATTTGATGATCATTCAAAATAATCGAAAAATTAGTATGTAAAATCAAAACTTATTCAGTTTTGAATTTTAGTTCAACTTTGACATTGTTACGTTTTTTAAGCTGAAAATTATGTAAATTAAATGCCCAAAAATTAAGTAGTAAAGATATTTTTAACCACATAATGAACTTCCGTTCAATATTCATACAACACGTTTAAAATTTTCTAAATCTATTAGAGCAGAATTCAAAGTTTTTATCATACGAATAAAGCAAAAATTAAATAATGTTAGTGAGTAAATTTTGTAAGAAATTTTAGAAAAATATAGCTATGATCTTTCAAAAAATGTGGGCAGCGTAAAAGAAGTGATGGTTTAGATTTATAATGAAGAAATTTTAATTTTAATAGCCAGATTTGAGCAATAAAGTCATCTTTGTAGCAAACTATCAGTTTAAATTTAAATCTCATTAGAAAGTATTCTTAAATGAATTTCTGTGATGCTGATTAGTTCAATTTTATAATAATCAATAGTATCAAAACTTGTTTTTAACCTTTCTTTGCATTAAATTTTGCAAAACCTTTTTCTAATAATTATATTAAGTGTATGAGTGAACTTATTTATGTAATTTATAAATAATTTCAATTGCATCATGTCTCAGTTTTCTTTGCATTACTGAGAACTTGTTTCCTACCCAAATTTTATTTCGTATTACTATAATATTCGAAAGCATTTCCATAATTTAAAAGCTGCTATCAGTTGATCATTGAAGAAATAAGTTTAGACATTTGTATTGGTGCATATTTTACTGGGAATGGTCGAATGATCGATGAAATGGTTAATACGAGTGATCAAGTAGACATCACTTGGCATTAACGATAACATAGAAAAACAATGGAACTGAGAAAAAGAGAAGGTGCAGTAATGCGATGTTATGTTTGCTATGTCATTTAAATGTGAGAAGTTGATGAATGACTAGATTGGGTCGTTGAAAGTTGATGATACGGTCGGTAGTAAGTAACTGTCTTCTTCTTCTTCTTCCTCTTCTTCTTCTTCATCGTTGTCTTCTTTGAATGGCTGATTTTCCAGTTTTTACCTCCAAACTTACAATAATAGTAAATAATAATAACAATAGCAAATAATGATAATGAAAATTGTGAATATTTTGATGAAAACATAAAAAACATTGATGATGGTTAACGAGTTTGTGTACTACCTGATGATACTTTAAAAACAGCAACACATCAAATATATTTAACGAGAAACTTGTCTAATACTGTTGTACTATATCATTTTGTTAGAGACCGTGGTATTCCATTTGAGAGATTGCATTTTTTATGAGCCAAAAATTGCGAATTTATACAAAGAAATTGAAAACCGTTTCAGGTTTATTGTTGCTTTATATGATTTGCTGCAAACGAGCACATGTATTTGTGTGAAGGTCACACTATTTTTTCAGTATTTTTCTTAATTATTGTGAAATACCCTTCAAAACTTTTGAATTTTCCTTGAAGGGTATTTTGGTGGTAGTTTAGAATTATAGATGTAGCGAAAAAACTATTCTGCATACTAAATATCATTAAGAAAAATTAAACAGTTTATATTATTATAAAGCGAACCAAATAATTCTTATTAATCTGATAAAGAAATAATATAAAACCATGAAATCAATTAAAGATTGACAAGCTTAGCTTAATACATCATTTGTACTTTACACGCGAACAAGGTAATCCTCATCGATTATTCCGATAATTCTGTTTCCATAATGAAAAATAAACAAATAGAAAGAGATGAGATTAGTTATGTTGATTACTGTATAATGGCAGTGAAAAGTTTAAGTGTGAAAAGAGGTGAATTGGATTGTATAGATTAGAATGGGAGTATAATGAAGGGTAGATGATACGAAAGTATAATGCATAGATTCAATGAATTCAGGTTTGAAAGGATATGCCGGTAAGGTGAAAGATAAACGTAGTAAAGAGGAAAGCCCATTATGATGATTGAGCTTAGTTATTACTAGTTTAGAGTTGTTTCATTGAAAAATAGATCAATCTTGATGTATATATATCCAATACTATCAACCAAGGAAAGAACCCTGGCATTAAATGCCCTCTAATTTTGATATCAATTTTCAACACTTTTATAAATTTCATGTTTGCTTGAAATTGTGCCAAGTTACTCTAGATTTTTCCTAACATGCGAAATTATTTTTTATTAAAATTTCCATTGATATCCTTATTTTCTAATTTTCAAGTATCGATAGATTGATTTCATAAGCTAATCACAAGTAACTCTTACAAAACATGCATTTAGTAAAGTATACAGATGATTATTCAACTAACTGTTGACAGAAAGTGAAAATTTTTAGTTCAACCTTTCTGATGAGGGAGTGAATTACTAGAATCAAAAAATTTGCTAAGGTGATAATTTTGCAAATTTTTTATGTTATGAGATCAGAAGCTTTTGTAGATTTGTAGATGGCATTTTTTTTTCGTTGTTACTTTATGAAAAATACTTTTTTGATAGTAAAAAAATGAACAGATTTTTCTAGAAAAATAAAAATTAGTTTTTACCAAATATTGGCAAAACAATCATTCAAAAATACTAATTGTTCCGACTAAATATTTATAAGTTCTGATTTTAATTTGCTCCTTTGCTATAAAAATACAAGTTTAATGAGTGCATTTGAGTTGTGAAGAATTGTTTGAAGTTATCCATTTCAACAGACACAACACTTTATTAACACTACCGTACTCCATCTGTACACTTGCCAGTTCATTTTCCACTTCTACCTGCCACTCGAATGAGATAATTTGTCAAATTTTCAAAAGTTTTGTCAGAAAAAATCTATTAAAACTATTTCTTATCGTTATTTAAATTAAACTGGTAGAAATGCAAAACGTTGGAATAAGCAAAAATCTGCAAATTTAATTCTTGGTATATATTTCTGGAAATCAGTTTTCTGACAAAATTTTGTAAAGTCATTTATTTATAAAAAACTTGAAGAAACTGATTGATGAAAAATTGCAAATAGTTGTATGAAGATTTAATAAAATAGCAGCAGCTTCTATTTCATAATGAATTTAAATGTAAAATGAGCATTCTTTTGCATCGACTTATAAAGTATAACTGATTGTTTTATTATGCTTAACAGTACATTTCAGCTCCTTTTTAATTTTTATTTGTCAAAATAGCCAAATTTTAATCGATAATAATCATTCATTTCTTGTATACAATAGTACTTGGTAAGCTAAATCTTTGCTTTATTTGCACATTGTTGAGCAATTCAACCACACCTGATTTCTTTTCGTGAGGTTTCCAAATTTTTTATATGAAGTTTCTGAAATTCGGAAAGTAAAAAATTGGCTAAAAGATATATACAAAATGTCACATTTTTAACGCATAATTTGTATTATAAAAAATAGTTTACAACAAAAATTAGTAATCGAGAATGGTGGCATAACGACATTTTATTGAGTGTGGTTTAAAAGGTAAGCAGTTAGCTCACTGGGGAATGATTGATGGGAGCTTCTAAAAAATCTTCACAATCCATGCCTAGAAGACCCCCCGTGGTTAGATCAGATTCCATGGCGGCTATTGTTTTCAAACTACTTGTCACCACTGATCACTGATCACATAACCAATCAACTAACTCTGCAGGCCTCTATTTTCCCGTTTAATTGAAATTGAGTTCATTAGATGAGATCATGATAGTCAAGATGCTTTTTATTTGACTCTCATTTTATACTGCTATTCTTTATAATTCCAACTTCTTGTGGCACATGTCATCAAAATATTTCGTAGTCCTATCAATAGTTATAATTAATAATGGCCAATTATGGCGTCATTAAATTTGACAAATGTATTTGCCCCAATTATTTTATGATATGATTACATTTTATAGATGTTTTCTCCCTTATATATAAATAAAAGTAAATAAATAAATAAATTATATATATATATATTATAAGGTTGATTCTTCATGTAAATTTTCAATCCATTTGTATATTGACGAGTCAGTTTTAACTGAACAATAAATTCTTGATCATTTGTGAATTAATTGGAGCTTCACGAGAGGATCAAACAGTGAAACATATGGCAGATTGAACGAGCTGTTCGCTTCAGGGATTAGTCGCCTAAATCCTAAAATAATGCTAATTTTGCTCGTAGCGGTATCTCTCTGCTTCCGACAAAATGCGCTTGCATTACTTTCACTGAAATATTGTGTAAAACCTCTGATCCAGGGAATTACAAATAGAACCGAAATAATTGATACTTTCTTTTAAAAAGAGACACGGAAGAATTTCATTGTTAAAAATTTTTGTTCTAAAATTTCTCATTAATTTTTTGATATTTATCTGAAAATAATGTGACAGTGTGCAATTAAAGTACTATTGATACATAAATTACATTTTCAATTCATACAATTTTGCAAGTGTTGTTGCAAATTATTACAAACTACCTAATAGGAAATGTCATGTAGCAAAAAGAATAAATATTTGGGAATGTAGAATCTCATAATTGAATATTTCGTAGTTCATTTAAATAAATATGAGTTTGAAGGTATTCAATATTAATGTAAGAAATCAATAGCAGGTTATTATTGATTATCCTATTATTAATTTGTATTTATATATTTGTTTTCTTCAAATTAGAGAAAAATAAATATAAGATAACAAGTAATTCAAGGGGATAATTGGAAAGATGAATTTGGCGAGAGTAGAATAAAAGGAATGCAAAGAAGTGGTGGCAGTGACCCGTTAAAGTTAATCCCATTTAGTAATTCTGGAAATGGGTACGGTGTATTACCTTGATGCCTTCTTTTGCATTATTATTGTTTATCATTAATGTATTTGCTGTGGTTAGCCATGCTGAAAGGTCTCAAGCAATAAATTACCTGCCAATTAACCAGAATTTGCATCGAGAAAGGTCATTATAAAATAAACATTTGAAATGATCATAAAAGATATACTTAAATTTTAAAAAAACAGTTAAATTTGGTTACAGGAGCATTTCAAAAAACTAGAATTCCTACATGACCTTATATTATAAAATATTCAGATTCCTTTAGTGTTCAAGTTTTAGGTTATAACACTGAAATATCATCACATTATTGAAATACACAAAAATATATCAATTGTTTTAAATTGGCATGAAGCTCAGAAATACCATTACATGAATATGATTTTTTCCTTGCAAGTCAGCGTTATTTCATTCTGCATATTTCAAATCTTTACCTACCTTATGTATTACATACTGCTCAATTATTTTAATCGATGGACGAACAAACATAATTTTCAGCGTCTGACTAAATTAAACTGATAAAGTCATCGCAAATTGGAACAACTGATAATTTGTAACAAAGCTTTTCTGCTAAGACTTTGTAGAAGAACTGATAAAAATTAATATCACAGGGCCGTATATAAGTAAAGAAAACAAAATTATTTGCAAAAATATGCGATAGTTATAAAAATAAAGCTGTTCAAGTTTTAGGAACTAAAACCACATAGCTATGGTTTTTTGATTACTAATTATACAAAATCATTGTTTCAGCTTTCTGAGATAGCATTTTTTCTAAACTTTGCAGTTATTTACAGTGGCTTAACTTATTGTTTTCGAATTTCTTCTCATTCATTATGAATATTACTCATTTATTTATTCAGTAAAAATAACAAATGATAAGAATAGTATATTTAATGATTTTATAATTTTCAATTCAGTGGTGCTAGTAACAAATTTCCTTTAATTTCAGTATTATCATTTTTCAAATTTCAAACATTAATAAACAGTAGATAAAGTGCTTGATGTCCGTTGATAAATTTGTCTCATAGATTAATTTTTTTAAAATTCCATTTATGTAAGAAATCTAAATCTGTGATTAATGTAATAAACACTAATTGCAGATTCTGGACATACTGGTGTGAATCAACTTGGTGGCGTATTTGTTAATGGTCGACCATTACCTGATTCAACACGTCAAAAAATTGTTGATTTGGCACATCAAGGAGCTCGACCATGCGATATTTCCAGAATTCTACAAGTTTCTAATGGGTTTGATTTGTTCTATTAATTTAGGTTAAAATAAAAATATGCATCATATTTTTGAAGCATCTCCTAGAGTTTCGTAATATTTAATCAATATAATGAAAGATATATTTAGTCAAGGTGTCAAGTATAAGGAATCAGATTCAGAATATCTATATTTAATTCCGATACTTAATTACTCACTGCAAACTATGTTTCATAGTTAAAAGTCATCAGTGATGTAAAGCAAATAACTAAATATGAGTTATTTGAAACATTTTCATACTTGTGCAGTTTAGAAAGTTTTTTTTGTATAAAATATTTCAAAAAATTCAATAATGGCTAGTATATATCTTTTTTTGATTACATGTGATCAATCTAGACTTGAGTAATTTCGATATGAAAACTACTACTTACAGATGTGTGTCGAAAATTCTCTGTCGATATTATGAATCAGGAACAATACGACCACGTGCAATTGGTGGCTCAAAACCTCGTGTCGCAACTGTTAGCGTATGCGATAAAATTGAAAGCTACAAACGTGAACAACCATCCATTTTTGCCTGGGAAATACGGGATAAATTATTACATGAAAAAGTGTGCTCTCCCGACACAATACCTAGCGTAAGTTTGCATTTAATAGTTTTATATTTGATCTACTTTTAGCCAACTAAAATTTCCTCCAACATTCATATTACAATCTATATAATTTTTAGTTCCATCTAGAAGATTTTTCTAGAAGCTTATTCAAAATCATGTCGCTCATATATTTTTTATAAGTGCTCTCATATATTATGAATCAAGTTCTTTATTAGTTTACAATAAATATTCATATTATTGGGAATAAAACTTGTGTTTTTACATCCTAATTTACTTTTATTAATATGTAATGCATGCAGCATAATGTTAATTTCTTCATTTTATATATCCATTGAAGGTATATCATCTTTTCAGTCATTCAGAATATATATTTTTTTGATTTTGCATAAAACTTTATATGACATATTGTTTTGGAGCCATTTGGCGTTTTAAAAATTTAATCATTCGCAAAAATTAACGTAAGCAAAATTCCAATTTAAAAGACTTTTCCTTCAATATTTTACAAATTATTGTCATAAAATCATTTATTTAGAGTAAAAAAATTCAAGCAATAATTTTTCCAGAAACTTTGTGCTAAAAATAGCTCTGTAAATTTCAAATTTTGATTCTCAACAAAAATTCAGAATACAGAGTACTAATCTATAGATTGATATTTTCTATTTCAAATCTTTGTTAATCTAAACTGTGCGTCTTACTTTAGAAGATATACTAAGAAAATTTCTTGTAGTTAGTGATAGCTGAGTTATCGATATTGAATCATAGATTCACTATTACAGAGACACTATAGGCATAATGTTGATTACCACAAAGAAGGTTTCCAAAAGTTAAGCAGTCACTATTAAATATATATATCGTCTAAAAGAACTGAACAATTACAACGCATTAGAAATTATCTTTTTAACGTATTTATTAAGATTCCTTTAAAAGTCAGTACAATTGCTATATTTAACTGTCAAATTAAAAGTTCTCCTCTGAACTTTGCATTATTATCAGCTTTTTGGAAATGAATTGTAGCAAGCGAACAATTGTAGGGTTTGCGAAGTTCTCTGTTGAAATGTATCACTTTGAAAAAATAGTCTGTTTAATAGGCCATTCTGATTCTGATAACAGAAAAAAAAATTAATGCATATTTTATCATGATTAGTAGTTATTTGTGATAAATTATATGACACTGCTATGAATTTTGAGCATCAAAAATTTTAAATCTGCAGGATAGAAAAAAGATTTTTGTAATCTAGATCAGATTTTGATTACAATCGTGATCATTATGATGATTTTTAAGTTAACTTAGTTGTAGAATGTATAATGCTTTTATGTGAATGTAAAAGAATGTTGTAAAGCAATAATCTTTACAAACTGTGTATATTATCTGGTCTAATTATGCTCTACAGATTAATTAAAAGTACTAGAATTCAATATGAATATATTGTTCGACATAGATAATGATTCGGAAAATGGAAATTTAACGGTAACTTTGATTACATTTACAAATGGATAATGGTCTTATAATAAGTAATATTACTGTGTTTGGAAAGCATATTTTAATGTGCTTTCGCTAAGAACATGCATCATAGGTAATGGTGGCTTATGCTTTCAGGAAACGATTTAATGAATTAGAGTAGTATCTTGCGAATAATAATATAAAGATGTAAACTTTCAAATCATTTAATGCTGCATGAGTAAAGAGTTTTCATAGCAGTTATCTATATGACTTTTCTTTTTGCAATTAATTTTTAAATCGATTAAGCCAGCAACTGACTTCGAGGTGGTAAAAATAAATAAAATATATATTATTAAGTAGTCAAATTTTTGGAAAATAATCAGTGCCGAATGCAATACTTTAGTGCTTTTTTACAAATAAAATTTAAGCTAATATATAATTTAACTTTTAAAATTTACTTCATTTTGAATCATTGTTCGTTCTAAAATATATACTTCTTTTCTTACAAGGCTTCCGTACTTTTTGACTGCGATTGATATATTTTTCAAAAGCTTTTCCCCACTTTCCAATTATCTTTTAAACAAAAGTTTGAATAGTTTTGATGTTAAAAAATGAGTGTTTTTATTTCAATTCTTTAAGTTGGTTTTTTTTTCTTCTTTGTACAATATTTCTTCTACAATATTTCTGTACAATACATCAAGCACATTAAGTCCTTTTTATTGTTTTAATTTTCATTCAAAAATTTACGCATTTATCTTCAATGATGTACTTTTGATTATTTTCAATCTACATGAAATGATAATTAAAAGTTATGAGTAATCAACTGTGCAATCTAAAAAAAAGTTGCATTGCTGGTATTGAAATAGCGTTTAAGAATACAACGGGAACTTACTGTTTTATGAAATGATAGGGAATAGAAATGATAGTGGATAGTGCTATAAAATTTTATCTTAAGCTATTTATAAATTCACTGCTTTTATGTAAAAATAAAATCACAAAAACTACAAAAGTCTTTAATTTCAACAAATAAGTTTCTGAAAACAATTCAATAAACCTTACATTTTAGTTATACTTCGAAAAAATTTTTTGACTGCATAAGTATCTGCTACCAATGTTATCTAACATTTTTAGACCTAGCGGTTCATGTGATCAATGCTTGGTTATATTTTTTAAATTACTTCATCTTCATCAAATTATTCTAGCTAAGCTCAAAATGTCAAAAAACATGTTGTATCATGTTTTTTGACATGTTGAGGGCAAAGTGGACCGTCTCCTGAGTTTAAGATCGAGATACTGCAACTTGAAATTAATTTATCACTTTCACAGTGCTTGAGTTTCATATTTCTCTATTTCGCTGCAAAACTTTTTTTTTGGGATTGGTTTGGTCCAAATTTGATTTACAATTAAGTGACTGTCCCAAGTCGCATAAAATGGATTTTTATTGCATTTAGTATGCACCCTAAACGAGAATGGACCATTTAAACGAAAAAAGTTAGAGCTAAAATAGAGATACCTGTGTGTCTATTCATGTGTGCATGTGTGTGTACATGTGTGACCTCGACGATAAGGATGTGACACACATGTTTGACTTTATCTTTCAACTGATTAACATAAGATAAGTCCAGCATGGGTAGGATAGTTTAAGTTCTTCCCTTGCTGTCAGTGCTAGAATATTTTAGCTAGAACTTCATGCAGATTTGCATCTATACAACATATTAAAAAAAACTATGACTATAGTATTTTTTATTTTTCATGAAAAAGTAACAATTATGGTACCTTTATCATCCTAATTTAGTTCTTATTTCAGCAATAAGACTAGAAAAAATGTATTGTGTTTGAAAAAGACTTTTATTTATAAAGAGATATTTGATTATTTTCATAAAAATTGCGATTTTTTCATTTCAATATTGTAGAGGATAAACAGTTACCAAATGATTAAATTCGTAATTTTTTATTGTTCTCTTTCCAAATATGTTATTGCAAAATTTCATCAATTTTCAGGTTTCTTCAATTAATAGAGTTTTAAGAAATTTGGCAGCGAAAAAAGAACAACAAGCGATGCAAAATGATTTTTATGATCGAGCTTTGCGATATTCTTCAACTCAATGGTACAATCAGTGGCCAATGGGAGTACCAGGAGCTGTAGGTTTAGCACAGCTACCATCTCTACCACAAACTAATCATACCGATAAAAAAGATTCTGGTGTGTTTTTTGCTTTTTAATTTTTTCCACTGTACAATAATATATAGACAAAACGTTCTGAAACACATAACATTCAGCGCATTCATTCGTATGATTTTTAAGTGATCATTCTTCCTCATTTGTCTTGAAATTATTTCACAGCCAATTATCAATCATCTTGTCAATGAATATTACTTGTTGATATATTCTGTCAGCAACAATCAGTATCTTTTTTTGTTTTTTGTCTTTTTTCATCGTTTAGTTCATTCATTTTCTTTTTTTTAATGAAAATTTTGTTGCATCAGTAAACTGCAAGCAATTTAATTCATGACAAAAAATACTGGCATGGATAATGTAGTAATCAATGTTTGTGCGTATGTGCGTGTGTATGTGTGTGTGCGTGTGTGTGTGTATGTGTTTCTGTATGTCTGTGTGTGTCTACATTTGTTTCTGTACATAAAAATCATAAAGATGCATCAGTGCATGAGCAGTAAGTATATGTACATGTGTTGTATCAGTGAGTTGTGCGACGCTACCTGACATATGTCATTCCTAATTTAATGCCCGTTTTAAACAATTAAACTTTGCTAGTTTTGTTGAGTTCAGTCGGCAAAAAAAAGACGAGAAGAAAAACGGTCAAAAGCAATACCATTTATATAAAAATTAAAAAGTGAAAGACAACATCATTTATCAGAATGAGCAATGATCAGCAGTGCTTGCTGCTAAGCGTAACAACGATACTGTAATATATTCAATTTTCTAGATCTTGCAAATACGATTTTATAAATGTTGAAATTCACTACAAATGATGCAAAAGACGTCAAAAATGTTAGTTATCAGTAATCTTTAATATCTTTTTAATTTATGAAGTCTTTTGTTACTCATTTTTTCTGATATCTTGTCATCAGTAAAAAATATATTTCAAATCATACTTACATATTTAAAGTAAATTAAGCAATACTGGATTAAAAGTTAAGTGCAAGCTGCATTTATTGAGGGAAAAAATTGGTGAAATAAGTAGTAAGCTTGTTAAGTGGAGTCTGCTGGAAAACTTCAAAACAGTCCATCTGTACATCTAAAACTTCATTTTATCGCTTAATGAACTTAAACCCGAAGAACGACTGTTATATAATGACTCTGCTTTAAAATTTCCTAAAAATTTGAATAAGTTAACGAATGAAATGTTTTTGTGCGAGTATATTTATTGTTTTTAAGACACTTTTAAACACTCTGAAGTTTCTTACAGTTGGTGAGCGGTTGTTTTGTGATAACTTCACGGTTCTAAAATTGGAGTTTTAATTTGAGCAGTTTTCAAGGTTGGTCACATAAAAACATTCTTAGATTTAGATTTCTGATTTCTTTATTCGATATTTCTTTGTAAAAAGATAAAGTTGATCGTGTTGTTTTAATCATCAAGCTGACTCTAATGCAGTTTAAAATTTCACTAGTGAATATAACTTTTACAAATAGCAATTTTAGTAAAATAAATCTTATGAAGGTTTTTTTTAAATGATTCTATAACACTTTTAGCTTGAACTTCTTTTTTCTTTTCAAATTTTGGCAATTTTGAATCGACGAAAAGGTGCCAAAAGTGAAACCGCAAAAAGTAGCAGTTTGAAGACATGAAGAAAGCAAAGCAGCAGCACGATCCTTTGAGACAAATAAAGAATGACAGTTCGTTTTTTCACTGTCACTTTGAATTTTTTTATTTCGCGAGTGATTTTGAAAGCTCCCACCAAGAATGTAATTTGACGGCCAATAGTCATTTTTATTCAAACTTTACAGTCTAAAACGTGCTTTATTTCTAACTGACAAATAATTATAAGGAAGCAAAGATTGCGCACGTATCTAACTTTCACAACCTTACTTATTATTTCTACAATTATATTTTCTTGTCACTGCAACTGAAATATAGTTCTACATGCCATCTAAAATTTAGGTTTAAGATGACATTTACAATCAAAAGTAGGATAGTTTATGCAAACTGTGCTAAGTATATCTTGAAAAGAATAAAAGATAAGCGGAAAAAATATTCTGCTACTAACTCGAAATTTGGAATATAATGGACCCATTTTCTTCTTGTTTTTTTCTGTTAATTTTGTTTTTTTTCAGTTGAACTGATTTTACAATAAACATTAAAAAGGGATTCAGTTTCTTAGTTTTTTAACAAAAAACCATTTTGGTTTTCAGATTTTCATAAGTAAGACTGATTTTGTAACAAAAATGCAAAGCGAATCAGTAAGTTTTTAACAAAAAAAACGTTACTCTCATTAAACATCTTTAATGTAAATTAATCGATATGATTTGTACTAAGGAAAAATGTTTTAAAAGAAACTGCTCAAATTTCTTTACCTGATATAAGTTAACAGTTTTGTCTAGTTCTTAAAACATATCTTTATATGTTTCCACTTATAATCAAATATACCATACTATTTTAGTTTTTCATTCTTCGTCAAAAGCACAGGGTAGCAGTAAAGATCTATTTTTGTAAACATTAATAATTGAATAAAATCATGAGAACTTTTATTAATTTTTGGACGAAAATCTTTAGATTTAACACAATTTTATTGCTATTTTTTTACCTGCATTTTCACACAAATAGAGAGAACAAGTGGAACTTAATGAGATGAATAAGTGGTTTGCTTGACTTATAGTTGATGTGATGAGTTGTTTGGTCAATGATGGCCCTAGGAGAATCTAAGATGGTTGACAGCTCCATCAAATCTCACGCTGTAATGATACTGGCATAAGATAAGATTGCGCTAAATGTTGCGAACAGTACTCTATTGTCGTCACTTTGATTCCTTTTCTTTAACACAATAAGTTTTTAGTCATTTTAAAATTTTCTACAAAATAATATAGTTTTTTTCTTCTTTTTTTAGATTATAAATAGTCATTTTGTTGTGTTCAAAATGATCTCAATAAGAATTTTTTACAAAGTGATGTAAAGTGGTCAGTGTGAAGTGCATAACTCGTCGCCATCGCAATTGTAATTTTTCGCTTGTTATGAGTTGTGTAGCTTTCTATTCTAATGCACAGTTTATCTAACTTTCAAGTTTTTTTGAAAAAAACTTTGAAATATGTGAAAAATTGGAAAATTTATTCAAAACCCACTATTCATAACTCCATTTTGCATTTTATAAATTTTTAGTTATTGATCTTCTATAAAATGCTTGCTTAGTAAAGAGTATATTAAGAAAGATAAAATTAATAAAATGTTAATTGATGTCAAAAGAAATAAAATAGAGTAAGTTGCATGTGCATGTTGCAGTGCATATCTCACCACCTAAAAGTTTGTGCATGTGTGTGCGTGCAAATGCGTGTGTACATGTTCGTATACCATAGTTGTCAGTAGGGTTAGAAAGTGAAAACTTGTTTCTTTTGCTGCTCTGAAATTCGTTAAATTTTGTCCGAGCAAATGCCATTTGAATTTTAAAAAGCTTTCTCTAAAATTCAACTATATTTAGGAAGTAAAATTTAGGTACTTTTCTTAGAATAAGAATACATAATTGTTTTAGTAATTAAAATCCTGCTAGCAACAGATTTACACTAAAAATCACTCAATAACTTTAATTATTAGGTTCAGACATAATAAAAACTCTTTTTTACTTCACGATTGTATTTTAAATTTAATAAAAAGATCTGAGCTCTATTTGAAAATTAGGTCTAACACATAACGTGACTTACATTGTTTTGCTTATGAATTATGTAGCTTTTGTATTTCATTAAAGTTTATATTGACAACATTTTAGAGTAAGATAACCACAATATCCATTTGATTTTCAGAAGTTTATTTTCCTCCGAAATACTGAATCTCATGAGAGCATTTTATTTTCTACAGACCAAATTTAATGATTACAACTGCGAATAGTAAGTAAATAAGCAATTTATTATCTGAAATTCACTGATTTTTCCTAATGTAGCTAGCGTTAATGCAGACTTATATAAGGAGCAGAAAGCTGGAGTGTTCTGTTATTTTCTGTTAATACTAATATTGTTAATGAAAAGAACATACAGGGAGAAAAAATTCGTTAAGCAAACTGAAAATAAATGTGTACAATTCTAAGATATCAATAGTAGAAGTAAATATCACATTTTTATAAATCAGATGCTTGGAAATATGACATTTCCTTAGAATTATGCTTGCGAGAATGATTTTAGCAATAATTTTTCCGGAAGAATATTTGCAAGCATGAAAATAATCAAATATTTTAAGTTGAATTTGATTGTTTTTGTGCAATTGTGCTTTGAGTGAGATGAGAGAAAAGGAAGGTGTCCATTAAATAATTTTTATCAGAAGGTATGACTGCATGTGCAGGAAAGAAAAGAGGACGGAAAGGTAAAAATAGAATTGAAATGTATGCACACTTTAAAACTAGACATAAATGCATACTATTGTGGCTGACATATTGTTCATTCAAAGTAACGGCACTAAGTGGGCTGTTTAGAGTTTCGGTTAGATGCATGATGCATAAATGCATGGATGGACAAAGTATTTACATTGCTCATAAACAGCCTTTCCTTGAATCCAATTTTTATTTCTTTGTTCATATGGACTGAAATTTTAAATTAAAAGTTAAAATTAAGTACAAGTTTTCAACTTATTAATTAAGCTATAAAGCAACAAGTAAGGATTGTAGGAAGCTTACAATATATATAAATAATCAAGCGAAATTTATTCACTTATCAAGAATAATCAAATTAACAATGAAAATTTATACTATTATGCTAATTTAAAAAATATAATTAATTTAAAAAATTAATCTTAGGAAACCGGTTAGCTTAGATTGACAAACTTATTTTACTCATATCAATATACCCTTCATAATAGATGCGTATGCTCTTGAATTTGATATTCATTTCTTACTTCATTTTAAGCCAGATAGAATCTTTATACATTCCCAGGAAATTCATGACTACAATAATAGTGATAACAAAGTAATGAGATACTATCTGTTGAGCTGTCATCATCTATTCTACTATAGTCTTTCAAAAATGACAGGTAGCATTCTCAGGAAGCATTTTAATATGACTGTAAAGAAATTCCTCGATTTTTGTGCATGTCAAGTGTGTAGGTTTTCAAAAATAAAATGAAAAAGATATTTATAATTAGTACTCAAAAATGATTGAAAATGGAGAAAATGAGTATAAAATGTTTGTTTTTCAATATCACAATTCTCTGAATTATCTGAAATGAAATAAAGAAATTTAAGACGAAATCAGTATTGCATTGCTTTTCGTAGTATTAATAATCACAAATCACTAAAGATATTCAGGCGTAAGATTTAATATTTATATTCAAGTTTGATAAGAAAGCCGAGAGATTTCGTTGTTTCTAATAAAGTTGTAAAATATTAAAATATTCTCGTGCGACATCATGGAATGTCATCACATGGCCCGTTGAGAGTATTACCAGAACCGATCAACAGCATCGAGGCAATCAGTGCACGAACCAGTCGCAGAGTTAGTTGATCGGTCAGTCATTTTCTTGCACTAAACCAATCCATCATTGTTCTTGGCATGGGAGAATAAGGCTCGCGCGTATCGTATCCATCCACCGGAGAAGTTATATTGACAAGTTACAGTACTCTCGCACCCCCATGAAGTCATTATTACTCTGTAGCCGGAAATTGTTTAGTCTCATCTCACGTCTTTTACGTTCTCCCTTCCCTCCTTCTCTTCTTTCTTTCCGCTTCTTTTTTTGGAAAAATGAAGTAGTCAGATGATGTTTTTAAGAGGCACTTTCAGTAATTCATTGTGATATTTCCTTCTATTCCATTTACCTGTTTTGTTACTGGCAATACTAACAGGTGAGCTGGCATTGAGCTTGCACACTGTTGAAACAAATGCTGCCTATAGCTTTAAACCATTGAAATTATCAGCAGTAAGTAATTAGCGATTTGTGCTTGGTTCTGACTACCAAACAATAATTTGCTCAACTTTTTCACATATTCGTTGCAGATGCAGAGTGAGTTAGTTTTCTTTATGAAACATCACTTGAGTGAAGTTGATAAGCACTGATCCAAGTAGTTTTAATCTTTCTACCAAAATACCAAACTCTTTTGTCTCATTGTTAAGAAAATACCAATTTAAGACGAATTTCCTTAAATCAAACATAATTCCTGTTGATAATTATCTACTGTATCTTAGATTTGACCTATCTTATGCTTTTGGATAAAATAATCATATATATAAATTTTCATTATTGACATTTATCCTCTAAAATTAAGAAAGCCTCTGTTAATAAATTTGAAAATGCTAACATTAGAACTAACTGGCAATAAGCTTTATTGTTAACATTTTGAAGTCATTAACAAAAACTTTCTTAATTTTATAAGAATTAAAAGTGAAAAAAACTTATACTTTTCAAAATAACTAAAAATAATAGCTGGTAAGTATTTTAGAAAATAATCATCAAGCGCATTTGTTGATACTCAATAATTATTGCTTCTTCTATTGGCAAACGTACTGATTTATATAAAAAACATGATTAATTTGATTATGACTATTTATATAAAAGGCACAATTAATTTGATTATAGTTATGGCCATTGATAAGCAGTTTAGATTTTGTCAAATAAAAGTGTTATTTAAGTCTAAAATCCCATAATTCGACCATTGATTTGATCAAGTTGTTGAGTTTTAAATCAATCAACATTTATTTGGATTAATGCAATTACGCATGTATTGATATGCGGTTAATGATTGCAATATAGCACTATTAGCATAAAATATTACTAATAAAACTGCTACCACTAATTACATTACTAGTGACAGTAATCTTTTATTTCAAAAATTATTGTTCAATGTTCTAAACTTATGCCTGTGAATAACTTTTTCTCTGATAGTTTTTCTGCGAAAAAATTTTTGTCAATATATTATTTAATTTTTGAAGTAATATTGAAAGATCATAGTTTTTTACAGATCTTAAATTTTTTCGCTTTTCAAGATTCTAAAGCAACGTGCAGTTGTAAGTTTGTCAAGCATGATTTTTTTCAGATATTAATTAG
>UYYF01000311.1:0-20826 GCA_900618365.1 Thelazia callipaeda
TTTGGTGAACATTACAGTTTTCCTTTTTCAAAATAAATACATTTAAATTTTTAATTGATTTTGGCGCTAATTTTATAGCTATGCATTAATTTTAAGGATTAAAGTAAGTATAATATATAAATTTGTCGACTAGTTTTTGAAATTTTCTTTCAAAATATTGCATTATTAAAATAAATAAAGATTATTAGAAAAATTTTTCAACAAAACTCTGTAAAGATCCTTTTTTAATCTTATATATAAGTATAAGTAATAATTTTTACTGAGCAAAAATTTGGAGTTAATTAAATAAAATTGAAGTTTCAGTCAATAATTTGCTTGCAGTAATAAAATGCTAATTATTTTTTTTGGTTAGCTTGTTTTCTATTTTTACTTTTAAAATTTTTTTAATCAATTTTTCTATTGAAATTAAATTTATAATATCAGAAAAGTGTGTAATAAACACGTAATTAGACAAAAAATTAAATTAACAAAAATCAATTTAATTTTTAATGTTTATCTCACAGAGAAAAATGAATGAATTAGCACATATTGCTTACTGATTGTGTGCTTAATTAATCAGTTATTAAAGTTGCTGAAAGTTTTCAAATATCATTACAATTCCAAAGTGTAATGATATTTGAAAGCTCAGGAATGTAAAAATGATTTATAAAGGCCTGAAAGTGAAATTATTTAAGAAATTCAAACTAGTTAAATTCAAAAATAACCACTTTCAGTGGATTCAAGCTTTAAGCTTTACATAAAATTATTGTTAGCATATTATCTCACTAATTTTTATTTTTTACTTTTGTCATAAGTTGAGAACATATTTGAAGTGAAATGCAATCACTGCAAAATGCATTATTTTCAAAAAATAATTCTCTGCAAATCCTATTTGATTGCCGTTGAAAAACTGTTAATCAGTTTAATAATAGCATATTTGAATTTTTTATTGTGTCTTAACTGTGAGTTTGTGTAAGTAAATTAAATCGTAAATAAATAAATAAAGAAATTAATTAATTAATTTTATAAAAGATAAAATTGACATAATAATCCTAAAAGCTAGCGAGTCATTGAAATATGCATATTTTTACGTGTTTAATTACCAATATTACCAACTTTATTTCTCAATTTTGTTCAAATTTTAATTTTTTTACTTTTTTATTTTTCGAGCATAACTATGAGCAATGATGCATTTTTATAATGCATATAATATTTCCTCTTTAGAATATTATGTTTTCATTCAAAATGCATATTCCCAGCAGGCATAACTTTGCATTTATCATTCTGAAAGCAATGAGTAAAGTGTTTTGTGTTTAAGAAATTCTTCTAGTTTAGATGTTTATTTTCTCAAATATTTCTTCAGTTTTTATTTTAAAATTGTTGGCGCTTGTGGGATAAAGTCTAATTTTTAAAGTAAATTTTAAATTTTAAATTCTTTGAATACTTTTTTAATTAAAACCTCTATCAAACTGAATACTGCAAGCTATTTTATGATAGTTTTATTAATTGAAATTAAGCAAAATAATGATGCGTTTTGTAATGGTGATGTTAATAACTATGATAAATGTTAATATATAATGAATTGACTATGATAACTGTTGATAAAAATATCAGTAATTAGTTGTGATTATCAGATGTTGATTATTCATATTCAAAGTTATAAAATTTATTGAAATTGTAACAGTATAATTTTTTTCTGTAAATATGATAGTAGATTAAATCTAAAGATGAGAAGAAATTCTCAAAATATGCTGAATCATTTATTGAAACGTTCACGTGTTGGATTTTTTTTCCATTTCTATACCAGTTTTTGATGTGAGAAAAAGATTTTTGCAGAATCAATCATAATTAAATTGAATTAAAAAATGTGCTACTAAAGTATTTTATAAATGACGGAATTGGGCATTTACGTTGTAACTATTCGTACAGTAATTCGATCCCTATCGTAAGCCGAATAAAGTATGATCTTATCATTTTTGCAATTTCAGATAATTTTGGATAAATATGGACTTATTGACGTCAACAGCTGCGTCACTCATGACGTCGGACAACACTTTATTAACAGTGGAAGCGTTCAGGGTTAGAACTTTTCAAAGTTTAACATTGCAGATCAATGAGATGAAGAAAATTCGCAAAGGTAATATGATTTAATATGCGAAAAAGAAAATTTTAGTTTTAATATCGCTTTTGAATTGAATTTTTTGAAAACTCTTTTAGATATTTGCGTTAGAAAATTAAAATTCTTGCAAGAAATTTTGAAAAACAAAAAAATTCCATTTTCTAAAATGTCAGATTTGAATGCAAAATGGGTGACAGAAAAGTTTTGGAATTATTATCAAAAATAAATGCTCTAAACACTTTTTACTTTCAATACAAATTGAATTATTCGTAAAACAACTTAAAAATTTTAATGAAAACCCAATTTTTTTGATTATAATCAGTTATTTTTATCCAAATTTTTGTCATAACTTCTAATTTAATTATATTTAATTATTTTTTTAATAGAGTAATAATTAGCTGTTAAGTTTTAGTTATTTGAGCAAATTACTTACGCATAAGAAGTCGTCTTAAATTGCTTTGCTGATTTAAAGTTAATAATCTTAGCAAATATACAAGTCTAATTAATGTTTTCACTTTTAATGCTTTATCTTTGGAGCAAAAAGTAAGAAAAATTCAATATTTTTAATAAAGTATAATACTTTAGGATTCTGAATTAAAAATTTGATAATATATGCATATTGTAGAGTCAACTTTTTTGGGTTTTGATCGTGGGAATAATCTTAGCATTTGTGCTTGGATTTGCAATGGGTGCAAATGACGTTGCAAATGCTTTTGGTACTTCCGTCGGTAGCAAAGTTCTGACCCTTCGAAAAGCATATTTACTTGCAGTTATATTTGAATCTCTTGGAGCTGTTCTCGTTGGTATGTCTGAAGCTAATTTTCACGTATTCCTTTTATCGATATTCAACTGACGTTTTTCTAGCAATGAATTTTATTTTCTATTGTCCGAAATTTCAACTGATACTTCCTGAATACTAGAATAGACATATTTGTAACACACATACTTTTTTATTAAAAATCAAATTCATTTCAGTATTTCAGAATAATTTATTTTGCAGAAATGTAATTAAATTTCAGGTTACAACGTGACAGATACAATGAGGAAAGGTGTCATTGACGTAGAATTATATAATAATACACCGAAAGAATTATTTATCGGTCAAGTGGCCATTCTTGGAGGTTCATTGATTCATTGATAAGCTTAAACAATTTTGATTCCTCAAAAATTTTCAGGAAAAAATTTTTTGCATGCAAAATTATAAACATAGGTGAGATTTTATGTTCCAAATCTCTTCAATTGGCATAATTTTTGTTTTTTCAAAAATGATTACTGAGATTTAAAATCGAAAATTGAAGCTAAAATGTATTTCATACTTAAACGTTAAGATTAGACGTAGTCTCGTAAAAAGCAAAAGTTTGATACATGCAAATAGAAGAGAGATATTTTAGTAATGCTAATTATTAATACTGGTGCGATGTGGTGAATTTCCTAGGATGTTCAACGTGGTTACTGATTGCAACATTTGCACAGTTACCAGTTTCAACAACGCATAGCATCACCGGGGCAACACTTGGTTTTGGTTTACTGATGAGAGGTTTTCAAGGCATACACTGGTGGAAAATTTTTGACATCGGTTAAAATTTTCAGATATTCTTAATCAAAACTGTTCACTAAGTTATACGTACTCTAAATACTCAATATTTTGTTATCTAAAACAAACTAATTAATGCCTCAAAATACAAGCATTCTTGAAAAATTCATAAATCTTTTCAATATAGGCTCTTTTTTTGTTTGAAATGATAACATATAATAGATTTAATTTAATAATTAGTATAAAATATTTTAGTAATTAACTTGAATATATATTTTAATTTTACCATATGCTTATATTTTGTATTTTGGGAAATTTCTGGTTTCAGTCTCATCGTGGATTCTTTCGCCTTTGTTATCCGGTCTTGCCTCTGCAGTACTTTATATACTTGTTGATTTCACGGTGATACGACGAGTTCGTACATATTCCATATCACTTTTGTCCACATTAACTTTTACTATTAATACTAATATCTCTAATTTGATTTGACAAAGATATAATTTGACATTTTTATTAGAATATTAAAAAATTGTCATAAAGAATCATTTAATCATGTAACTAAATATAATCAGTTCAAAAATATTTTCATATGAAATAATTATTTTAGAAAAATCCCTTCGAATGTGGCTTGCGAGTTTTACCGTTATTTTATTGGTTTTGTATTGCTTTTAATGCTTTTGCTGTCAGTTTTCAAGGATCTAAAGGTTTGACTTTACCTTTAAAAAAAGTGCTTAATTAAGTTTGATAAAATTTAATTTACTGTTCACAATGAATAATAGCTTCACAATTATATTTCAATGCAATAAAAATGATTAAAATTTTATCCATTTAATTTTTATTTACAGTAATTAATGGTAATTAATGGTGTTTTACATAATTGTTTTTTATTAATTACTATTTTAGTTTTGCACCTTGCAAGCTTACCATTATGGATATGCTTGTCAATTAGTATTGGAATAGCCACAATTGCTGCTTTCATTATTTACTTGTTTATGGTACCACAACTGAGAAAATGGGTTCAAAGTAAATTTGTATTCTCAATTCTACTTAGATTTTGAATTTGAAAAGTATAGTTCAGTGCTGAATTATTTGAAATGTTATAAGTTTAGTGAATTAAATCATTTTCTTTCAATAAATTTTTATCAATTATTACTTTTTGGGTGTCAAATGTTCAATATTATAATCAAGTTTACCAAGTTGTTTATTTAATTTAGTCTGAATGTTCTTGTAGAAAAAGAAATTGAAGATGCATCGAATATGGCTAATATCAATGGGGATGCGTCAATAAATAATAAACGTAATTTTTTATTGCTTTAAAATAATCTTACATTGTAACGTTTTGCTTAATAAACTTTTTAATGAATTTTTAATTTAATTACTGAGAAAATTTAATTACTGTAAAGACAAAAGGCCAAAAACAACTCACGTGTACCACACTTAAAATGCTAGCAATTCCTGCAATTGAATGAGATGTTATCGTTAAAAAAAAGCAACTGTGAAGTTAAAATGAATAGTTCAGTATGTGTTATTATTTTAATTCAGAAAAAAGCATTTGATGTAAGCAATTTTTAAGCCTAAATATTTAGATGGAATAGTGGAAATTTTTGTTACTGGTAGCAATATTTTGGATGATAAGCAAATGACGACGTCAGTGGATAATATTGAATCCGAGAACAATAAACGTTCTGTTCCAGGTTAACCTTTGCACTCTTTGGACGACTTGCATCATAAGTTATCATAACCTAACATAATTTACTTACTAACTTGTCAATTTATATCACGATTTTATTTATAGATAGAACTGTACTGTTAACAATGTGATTCTTAAGGATGATAATTACTTATCACTTAGTCAATACTTAAAAACGTGAAACAAAGACGTTCACATTTTATTTCTAGACGTTGAACTGAACTGAAGAACTAATTTTGTATGATCTAAAAATAGATCGAAAAATAATTTTATCAATAGTAATAAGCAATTAAATTATTTATCTACTATTACATATATTAGATTGCTTGAACAACAAAATAAACTAAAAATAGAATTATACAGCACGTTTACATCAGTTAGAATCTATCCGTTAATTATTTTTTATAGCTTGGAAAAAGCTACTAAAATGGTTTTTACCAGACAAAGATTGCCAGCCGGATTCAAAGACTACACACGTATTTGGTTCAATTCAAGCATTTACTGCTTGTTTTGAAGGTTTCGCGCATGGAGCAAATGACGTTGCGTAAGCAAAATTTCCATTTAACACATTTATGCGTAAATTATAAATTTTATATAATATATTAAATGGCTAATTAATTTTGTTGTAATTATAATAAGCAATCACAACGTTAATGACCTTGCACCAACGATGCATTAATTCATGTAATTTAGCTACCTTTAAATATCTTTGCCGATAACACAAACTTAATGAAAAAATAATACGTACAAAGTTTGAATATTTTTTATCTATTTTCTTTTGATATTTTTTGTAATTAAAAGGGTGCATAAAATCAAACATCATTTAGCAATGCAATTGCACCTTTGGTGGCCCTGTTGTCCATTTATACGGACATGGATGTTGAACAGAAAGGTGAAACGCCTATTTATGTCTTGGCTTATGGAGTTGTAGCAATGTGTGTTGGATTAGTTGTACTTGGACATAAGGTCATACGAACAGTTGGCACTGAGATGTCAGAAATTAATCCAGCTAGGTAAGCTATTTTTAAACGAATAAGTTTTAGCATTTTTTATTGTAATTTTTTTATTTTGATCAATCAAAGATCATTATTTATACTTGTAATATAGCTAATCAAATTTGACCTTACTGCAACATAATTTATATCTTATTGTACGTACATTTTCACGTTTAAAAATGCCGTAACAAGTCAGTGTAATTTTTTATTTTCTGTTTTACTCTTTCTAAAAATAAAAAACCTTTTAATAAGAACTGTTTATATTTCAAAAATTTGTAGTGGGTTCACTATCGAGTTTGGTGCTGCAGTCACGGCACTGCTTGCAAGCAAAGCTGGTCTACCCATCAGTACAACGCACTGCCTGGTACTTTTATTTTTTAACCTTGTAAAAAATGACTTCACAAATGTTTTTTGCAATTTAAAAATAAAAAGTGTGTTTATTTTTGTCGGAAAGTTATTAAATAATTATTTTGTTGATGAATTTTTAGCAGTAAAAATATCGTAAAAAGTGTAATTCCCTTATATATTATATTTTCACATACTTGGCATAATATTATCAAATGCTTAGATCATTCAATTTGATTTGTTTTTGTAATTTACAAACTTTTTGTCTATTTGATTCACATCAGTAAGCATGTTTTTAATATCAGTCTGAATCCTTTTACAATTTATTACTTAGATGAAATAATACTTCTAAATCAAGTCTGAAAATTTCAAAGTAGTTTAAATGAATTAGTTGATCAGATATTTTGAGGAAATAAACTTTCAGTCATAAAAATCAAAATAGCTTTGTCGAGAGATGAAGCTTCTTCAATATTTGGTATAAATGATAATGTAGCAGATAAACATTGACTGAAGTAAAGTAAATTTTGTAGTGTTGTTTTGGGAAGCTCTAATGATGACAATTCTGAATTCAGGTTGGTAGTGTAGTAGCTGTTGGAGTAATCAAATCCCGTCGTTCAGGTATTTGCTGGAGTATATTTCGGAATATTATTCTATCTTGGGTAATTACTTTACCTGCATCAGGTAAATATTTACAATTTAGAAATTGTTATCAAAGCTACTTTCATTTCACACAATTAGCAAAAAATATGCGTCGTTCAAAAATTTCAGAAATTACTGAGATTTTATAAAAGTGTTAGTTTTCGGTGAACAAATGTAAGAAAATGAAGCAGATTTGAGATAGTTATGAATTTCCGCATAGACTTTCAAGTTTAAATTTTGATTTGATCAAGTCATCAAATCTGAGCAACAAATTTTGATCATGTCTCAAAATTCAAATATAAAAACGTTGTAATTGGTGAACATTTAAATACTAATTAAAAACAGTACTGAAATATAAATTAAAAAATTGGTTATCAAATTAAATACTAATTAAGAACAGATCAATAGTACTGAATAGCAATCAAAATGTAACAAAAAAATTTTCTTAATACTTCTAGCAATACTTTTACTTTTATTTGACTTAGCTAAGATTAAATTAAATCGAAATTTGTGATGCGAATTCTTCAGGTGCTGTATCAGCTGTATTAATGCTTGCAATGAGATACTTTTTGCTTTCTCCGCAAGAGTAAAACAATTTTCGGATTTGATTCGTATATAGCACAAGATTCAGTATAATCTTATCATAATTTATGGCATTCTTTTGCAGCGAATATTTAACCAATAACTTGAATTTATGGAATTCACTTTGTTTTTCTTATTTTTTAAATTTTTGGATGGATTAGTCCAACAATTGTTTAGTTCAAAGGTGATCATTTCAAGAATTGCGCAGTACAATAAGAAATGCGTAAAGCGACTTCTCTCACAAAACTAATCTTAACTACATAAATGTAAATTAGTTTAATGGAATACCTGATCAAGCTTTAAAAAAATTCAAAACAACTGCTAAAATTTAAAATGGATATAGCGAAACATTACTACTAGTCTTGTGTTTCTTAATATAAGACTTATGCATATATAATTACATTCTACTATCTGAATTTACAAATATCGTTAATAAGTTATAATATTTTGCACATCACATATCCCGACAAGTTAATTTATAATACTTAGCATATCATATATCCATCCCATAGTTATCCACTTGCTCTACTATGTTAAACACTCAATTCACTATAAATTCAAAACACTTCTAAGCTTTGTATCTTCCTTGTTTCTAGCAACAGATTTTGAGATCTCTTTTTCAAATTTTTGGCACTTCTAATTAAGTAAATTCTGAATCCTACATCCTTTTAAACTCTTTTTTCTGAATGTATTTACAGATTTTATTTTTTAAATGTGTTCATTGTTTTTTCTGTCTTGTGCCTTATTCACTCTGAGTAGATAGCAGTTTGATCTTAATTACAAAAATTAATAAATATGCCACAACTACTATTACAGTTGTAACAATTTATTCATTCAATTCCATACGAAATTTAATTAAAAAGTTACACAAATAAAGCTAAAATCATTATTTTTACACATAAAATTACGCGAGAAATCGTAAACAAATATGATAATACAGATTATGCATTGTTCTGAAACGTATGACCTTAGTAATGTCACCCTATTGACTGAAAAAATATATAAATAAATACAGGAAATAATATTTAAATAAAGTATTGTTTTCAGTTTACAGGGCGCCATTACTTCTGCACATTACACATCTCAAAACAATGCATTCCTGCTCTTCATTAAGCTTCTTATCACAAATAAAATTATTCTTTAAATTTTTACCACAAAATTAGTTTCCAATTTCTAGAATTAATAAATTAATCAAAAACTTAACCGAACTATGAACTTATTTCTAAATAACACTCTTTAACTCATATTATATTAACATTAAATGCCATAGCAATACAAGGCGTAATTTGCAAACCAAAAACATCTAAATTACTCGTATAATTTTCAAACTGCTTAACTTATTCCAAGATTACTTAAAACTTTTTCACAAATTAAATTAAACAACATCAGACAAAACCTGAAGAAAAGTTAAAAATATAGCAAAATTGCAACAAAGTATTTACAAAGTCAAACTAATTTCTTTTCACTGAGATAACTTACACAAAACACTAACTACTTAATAAACAATTTATGCAAATGACAAATAATGAAAAATGTTTCATACATAACAATCAACAAGTAAATAACCTAATATAAAGCAGTAAGTAAAGTGGTATCATACTGCGGATTTGAAAAATAGCATCAAGCCAGCCGCCAATAGACCTGAAATTAATATTAATTCATACATCTTGTAATACTTTTAAGATTTTTAGGAAAGTTTGTTGGCAGTCCTTTGAAAAAGAGTAATTACATGAAATTTTTTGTCGATTGCAATTATTTTCAGTTAAATTGCAGTGCATGTAAAATTGAAAAACAAGAATAAAACAAATCTCTTCAGAGCTAAACTACAGATTAAGCTCTGTCCTGGAACGGGATAAGCCATTTGAAGAAACCAAACAAATGATTTAGAAAATAACCTGAAACAGGCATGGTCAAAATCCATGATAAGGCAATATTACGGAACACTTTCCAATCAATTCCTCGCCTATCACGGATCAAGCCAACAAATACTACACTTCCAACCTATAATAAGAATTCAAAATGAACAAAGCATCAAATAAAAATACCAAATGAATAATTAAACATAATTCATTAAAAATATTTTGCAAATTACTAAAATAGTTGAAAATTCTGATGAGTGCAAACAAACCAGTGAATGTGTTGTGCTGATTGGTAAGCCTAGTTTGCTGGCTACTAAGGAAGTTACTGCAGCGCCGAATTCAATAGTAAAACCGCTGAAACATTTCGCTACAAATTCTGTACAAAATTGATTTTTGACTTCCAATTTCTAATTCCATTTATGATTATTTATTTATACATTGATTTGCGAATTGGTACAAGTCAATTTAATAATGTAATAGTGATCTCAAAGTAAGTAAATGCATACCTAGCTGCATTAATGACAGTCATATCAGTGCCAATTGTTCGGATCACTCGATGGCCAAGCACCACAAGACCAACACATATCCCTGCCACGCCGTAAAGGAGCACGTAAATTGGTGTTTCACTTCGCTGCCGATTGTCCAAACTAGTATAAATTGATATCAAAGCGGTTAATGGAGCTATTGCGTTTCTGAAATTTTCAATTATTTTTACTACACACTTTGATTATGTGAAATTAACATTAAACTTCGAAATGCTTATAAGTTATGATTTCTACGAATTCATCCTTTTGCAAAATTAAGTATTACAATTCAAATTTAAACACATGAACTTTTAAACGCTTTTTTGTTTAACTTAGTCTAAACTCAGCATTAGTTCTTTAGTGCATACCAAAAAACTGACCCTACGTCATTAGCGCCATGAGCAAATCCTGCAAAACAGGCGGTAAAAGCCTGAATTGAACTGAATATCTTCATCGTTTTTTCATCGGCTACTTGATCATGAGCTGGCAGTATCCACTGGATAAACTTTAGCACACCTGAAAAACTGCTTGTTATTTATCATTAGAATATCAATTTATAAGTTATGAAGCCTTAAACACTTCACCAAGTTTAACTTCTTTAACTCATACTTATTCTAAATAGAGCATTTTCACGTAACTATTAGTTGAAATAAAGAATTTTTACAAATCAAAGAAAGTCCATGAAAGTTTACATAATTATCTTGGATTACACTGAGTGAGATAAATTAGATTTCACTTCTATATTTGTATTTAATAAGTTTTATATAACTCTAAATGAATGTCAATTTCTCAAATCAAATACGGAAAATCTGACTGAAAACAAACATATTTTTTTGTCACATCTGGTTTTTTGTTGTTGATACTTCCAGTAATTCAAAAATGACCGTAGTATTATAAAACTGCTTATAACACATCTACGAACTGACCTTCGTGATTTAAGTTCGAATCAGTAGTGCTATTTCTGCTTTTTTTCGGTTCAAGACTTCCTTGCTCACGCCCAAAATTCATTTTCTGAGTAGTGGAGGAGCTTGAATTACATGGTCCACATTCTGAATTTTATTACTTGTTAGCTAAGAAAATAAACCTGATGAAAAATAATAACCTAACGTACATAAATAATCCACAAATGATGCAACTTTTTATCCCACTAATCACAGTATTTATTTTCTGAAAATTCTTACAGTAACATTTACAGTAAAAGTTAATGTTGTTAGGAAGCAGTTATTACATTTTTCATGCTTCACATTGTAAAAGTAGCAAATTTTAAAAAGCAAAAATTAAGAATAAACTATATGTTACAAAGCCAAACATTCAAAACAGAAATGAAGTTATAATTGAATTTTATTTCATTTTCAAAAAACATGAGTAGTATAATCAGAGGAAACTACCATGCAATGCTGTTGCCATGTTCAGCTTCTGTCTTACAGATTCATTTTCCGACTTTACTTTACTGTCAATCGTTCGTACTTCCAACGTGTCGCTCTTTTCAGTATCGCTTCTCATCGATGCTTCAAAGTAAATGCAATCTAGTCGTGAGATTCAAAAAATAAAGGAATTGAAAACATTCAGTACTTGTTACTATGCTAACAGATAGAAAAGAATGCAGCGGATGTTACTCATAATTATTTTTGCAGGCTTGGGTAAGTATGGTGCAGTAGGATCCAAAAGTAATTCACCCGAACCTATCAGTTTCAGCTCAAAAATATATTATAAGACTGATGTTTGCTTACTTCTTATTTGTAGTAATCAAATATCCGTCCGAGATATTTAAGTTTTGACTTATAAAAAGAAAACGATATTAAAAATTACTATTTATCCAAATTTTCAGCCGTGGCGAAAGGAAGAAGTGAATCACAATTGAACCTATCGTTGCGCATCCAATGCTGATTAATGCACAGATCCAAAACGGTAAATTGGATAGCTGTAGCACTGTAAATATGGTACTCAGTGATAGATAGTAAATAATCACAAATAAAATCTAATTATTTGTATATTTCTGTTCATAAATTATTTTCGATTTTGAATGATTTGATTTTTCAAAACTTTTTAAATTATTTCGTACCAAATTTATCCAATTTAAAAGAAGAGAAAAAAAAATGAATTTTGAGCAATTTCACTTACATCTGGATCCTTGATAGCATACAGTGAACACGTTGAATGCAATACAAAACCAGTAAAATATAGGCAATGCCATCAATCCAGACCGGTATGGATTTTTCTGAAAAAAAGCGAAAATAGTGACCCAAAACTGAACTGAACCGTACCATAAAAGACACCTAACCATTTTCAGTCGTTTAATAACAAACTTAGTTTTTCCTCAATTCACTTCTATCTACAAATTACACACTTCTGTTAACTAATTTTCTGTCACTAAAAAATGACTACTGCTCAATGCTTAACATAAGTACATTGGAGAAGGATGATTTTGGACCATAATTGCGAATCACAATGACTTCAGCACGAATCTTATTTTTTGAAAAAAATGAAAATCAGAATTATAATTTGCAGGTAGAACTTAACAATCCGATAAATGCGTTGAAAATTAAGAATATCAGTCAAATGAACAGTATGAGATCATTATCACTCGTGGTATAAAAGGAAGAAAACACTGAAAAATTCAAAATTTCAAAAGGATAAAGTGAACATAATTTTGTTCCGCCACTCATAATTTTATTACTTTTAACTAATTTGAAAAATTATAGCAAACTTACTCTTCTAATCACGGAATGGTCGACAATAACGTAGAGAATAGCTGACACAATGCCTGATAATACAGGTGACACGAACCATGAACCAACTATATGAAAAACATGTAATTTAATGACCAAATTCAAATCTCAATTACTTATCGGATTCCAAAGATCACTATAGAAAGCAAAAATAATATGTAAATTACTTATTTTATTTTAATTAAAAAATAAATATTTAAAAGAAAGAAAGTTTCATTTATTTGGGAATGAAATAAATGTTAATTTTGAAGTAATCCTCACTGAGGAAATTACAAACATTTGTACTGCTATTAGTTGCCATTAGCAAAATCTGCACAAGGTAAAAATTACTTATTTGAAAAATTTTGTGCCACTGTATCCCTGAGCCACCTCTTGTCACTAATCCAAATCCCATTGTTGCACCAGTAATGCTATGTGTAGATGACACGGGTAAACGAGCAAGTGTAGCAATTAGCAACCATACTGAACAGCCTGCAAAAATTAAGCATTCATACAATTCAAAGCAAAAACCATGCCAATTCTCAAGGAATTGCTGACTTTTCGTAATTTGAAAAATTAGAAATTAGATTAATAAACAGATGAAATGTCAGATCTTAATTTGATATAACATTTTGGTTTTGGTTGCAATTTCTCAAATATACTGTATATATTTGATAGTTTTAATATGATATTTCTAAGTAAATAAATGGGTTATAAATAAATAAATAAATTCATTTTCGATTTTCATACCTCCCAAAATGGCAACTTGTCCAACAAATATCTCTTCTGGATCATCATCATATAAGGTAACGTTAACAACACCTTTGCGCATAGTATCCGTCACATTATAACCTGCAATTGCGGTTAAAATTTTTAAAAAAATGTGCATATTTCGCTAAAAAGTCCTTAATTTTTAATTAAAGTTTCCTGAAATTTAGCAGTTCAATAACTAATCAGATATTAATAAAATTTATTGAAAGACTTGAAAGTAACTCTTATATTCAAATTCAGTTTACAAGTTTTACAACTAATTTCTGAGAAGAAATATACCAACCGATAAGCAAGGCTCCAAGTGTTTCGAAAATGACTGCTAATATATATGCTTGTCGTAGAGTTAATACTTTACTGCCAACAGAAGTACCAAACGCATTTGCGACATCATTGGCACCCATAGCAAATCCAAGCACAAACGCCAAAATAATACCGATGACAAGAGCCCATAATAGATCATTCTGAAAATATGGATATTTTCTATTTCAAGCAAAATTTGTCATCTATTTATCAAAGATGAAAGAAGGACCAATTACTGAATTACTGATCAGAGACTAGTTTTGATTTTATCCAAAAAATAAACTTTGAACAATGGAAAATGCTTTAATATCTCAAAAAGAATTTAAATATTATCAAATTGTAACTCACTTTATGAATTGCCTTTTGAATAGGATGGAAAAGAATATTAAAGACTATGGCACTATGCAACAGAAATCATCACAAATTAACAATTAATTAATTAATTAATGAACTAATTAATGATCGTAATATTAAGAGAAGTACATTCACAAATACTTACAATGCTGTCCTTTTAACATTTTAATATTAACTATTAACTAAAAACAAAACAAGAAAAACAAACTCGGAAAGCAGACAGATACGATGCTGAAATTGTTGTCGACAATGGCGCTAATATTGTGGATGTTGACAATGATGACATTATTGTTGCTTAGAAACTATAAACCTGAAAATGAATCACTTCAATTCCGCAATTATTTAGTATAAAAGAAAGAATAAGAAGCGTACTGATATATATCACAAGCGTAGAATCAATCTGAAAAACGTAAAGATTATTTTAAGATAAATTATTCATTCAAGAAATCTCAAGAAAGAACTTTGAACTTTGGACAAGTTTAGTAATAAAATTCAAAACAGACCATTACTAAATTTTTATACTTTCAATATTTTTCAGCACACTAATTATATATGATTTACCTTATTTAACTAATTCAAAATTCATCAATTTATTCTCATGTAATTACCGTAGTAATTTGATATATTATTTTATGGTAAAAGAAATTACAAAAGTGAGCTTCAACATTTTTCAGCACACTAATTGTATGATTATATTTAACTAATATAAAATTCATCAATTTATTCTCATGTAATTACCGTAGTAATTTGATATATTATTTTATGGTAAAAGAAATTACAAAAGTGAGCTTCAACATTTTTCAGCACACTAATTGTATGATTATATTTAACTAATATAAAATTCATCAATTTATTCTCATGTAATTACCGTAGTAATTTGGTATATGATTTTATGGTAAAAGAATTTACAAAAGTGAGCTTTTAATTTTCAACTTTCGAATGTTATGAGCGATTAGTTCAAGTAAGAAAGAAGTACATCCAACCTTTCAACTGTATTATACGGCAGTAGTCCTTATGAATTCCAATAATTATATCCAAAATGCAAATGCAGTTAAAGTAGGAAATCTCTAATTTCTCATAAACTGCGGATTAAGCGTAAAATTAACGTGAAATTAAATCTTAGAATAGTTGCATTACTTCAAATATGTCATAACACCAGCCAAAACTATGCTAGCTCTAGTCGAAGATCCCTTTCATATGAAAGGAATATTTAAGTTAGCTGACCAATTTAAAAATTTTTTAAAAATATCAGTGCTTACATCTTCACATTTCTTTCGGTTATGGCATGTTACTTACAATTTGCAATACCTATGAAATCTTTAGACTTAAAAGTATGCAAATTGTTTGCTTGAAATAATTATTCAGCGAATTTGTAAGACGGATAAAAATTGGACTAGCAAACTGACGTAAATTCGTAATACCCAAAGGGTCTTATTTATTAGGACAAAATTTCGAAAATGCTTCTGACTTTTCCCATAATGTTACGTCATAAATGCTTTGCTTTCAAGTGAAAATTCGATTAGCAAATTGACGTAAGTCTTGAATACTTAAAGTGTTTTTTACCTAAAAGTTTTGCAGACATTTTAAAGTCTTCTTAGTAGAAAAGTTTCGAAAGGACATCTGATGACAGTAGGAAACAAGATGGAAAAGTTAGCATTCATTAAGTTCATGAAGTAAAAACTGATAAAGACGTTTGCTAGAATAGAATTTCATGAAACATGCTACTGTAATATGAAAGAAGTGCATAATTAAAACTTTTTTATAAATAATATCAAATAAAAGCAGTACTAGCTAAGGATAGCTGAACATTGCTTAATGTATCACTTGCTATCTCACGTCTTTACGTAGACGATTAAACAATATACTTAATTAAAAATATTATTATAAACAAAAATAATGTAAAAGTGTACACTACTTTTGTACAAAAGTAAATTTCTTTTGTAGATTATTTCACTTTCTTGCGCACGAATCACAGCGACTTCCAAAGAATGTTTAAAAAAATAGTTTCTGCTCTGATTCAAATAATTGATAACCTTTTCGAATATGAATGGTTGTGGCATTTTTTTGATCAAAAACTATTCGTTGTTCGATCAAAAGTGCTCTTCCAATGCAAAATGCAAAATGCAAAATGCAAAATGCAAAAAATTCTGGAAATATTTAACACTCACGCAACAAGGTGCTTAGTCTAGAGATAAGTAAGTGATTACTTAAGATTCTGAGAGTAAGTACGTGATTACTTAAGATTCTGAGATAATATTCAATCATATCTTTATGAATTAGAAAAATTCACAAACTTTGTCACATTTCATTTTTTAAGCAGTTAAAGAACAGAAGTTATATTCTTTTTTACCCATACTTAAATTCATTTCTAGCGTCTAAAAGTGATAGTAATAATTACTTCTTTGCTAATCACTATTGATCTCAAACCTAAGATCAGTCTAAGCGGAATAAATCGATAATATCATACTTTTACTAAAAGTAAATAAAAACAATTCAATAAATGAAGACAAAACAAGTAAGCAATCAAGAAAAAAAATCCTCATTACCTCCTTCAAGTACATATTTTCATTGAATAATAGCAAAATGTGTAAAAATGTTCAAGAGGTCAACAAGACCAAAGATCAAACATAATTGCTCAAATAAAAATAAATGCATTAACAAGCAATATGTCACCAGATATTTTTATTCCTACAACTCTATCTCATTCGTAACCTTTGTCTCCAGCTATATCTCATCTTTGACCTTTTTCTTGCAATTATGTGATCGCTTTGTGAAGACTTATTTTCAACGTCTTAACAACAACTGTTTCAGTACACATCGGACATATATATCTAACAAAGTGTAACCTTCAATGCAATTCAGTCAATCAATGATTTAAAAATCGATAAAGTTATTTATTCAATCAAACATGATCAGTTTTTAATTTCTAAATAATTTTTTTACCCAATTAATTAATTAATCAGTTAATTAATGCTTGCTCTTCTTTTTCATTAAACAATTTTAGAATTAATTTTGGAATTAAACGCTTCTCAGTTATTTAATTGTTTAAAACACAAATTGCATTGTATTATTTTACTTCAATAAAACTGAGTTTTAATAAGCAAATCAATCAATGCCTTATGCAAAAACAAAACAATCAAAAAAGAATAAAAAATAAATTACACGAAATGCAAATTAGTTTTGTCATTTATTTACAAAAATACAAAATTATTTACAAATACATATAATTTACTTGCAGACACCCATACCAGAGTTAATATTATTAAATTTCTCTCAGTCTATAATATTCAAAACAAGAGAAAAATGCAAATTAATAAGTCAGCAGTAAATCTTCATCCCTTGAATACACTCAACAAAAACTAGCATATTAATTAATAAAAATATTAGCTTGCAAAGATGTCTGACATATCTGAAATCCAAAAGCATTTTCGTAGAAGTGCTAAAAGAGTGGAATAAAAAGTAATTTCAGTAATTCTGATTTTTGCTTTTTTAGCTTATTAGCTAACGAAATTAGAAATACTGAGAGGCTGCAGTTAATACGCTAGCAAATAAGGTAAGTAATAAGTAAGAGTTAGACTAGGTTAGACAAAATAAGCAAACTAATAATACTTAAAAAGGTTCTTGAATACGAGGAATCTTTGTGGATACCAAAAAAACAACTTGAAAAAATAAGTCTCTAATTATTTCCCACCATAATAAATAATATTGTAATATATAATTGAAAAGTATAGGTTATAGTTGATGAGTGAATTATAGAATACAAATAAGACTGTAATACCACTTCAGTAATAATGATTGTGACAAAAAAATTACAAAAAGTACTATCGAAAAATGTTTTTATGAAAACACCACTAATTTTAAAGCGTTTTTCATCAATTTAAAAAAAACTTTTTAAAAATCTTACAAATTTTTGAATTCTAAAATAAGTTATTAGAAGACATCAAATTACACTCAGAGTATTAATAGTGTCCAGTTTGAATTAAGATTACTCAGCGAAACTAGCCACTATAAATCACCTACCTACTTATATATAATGAATAAAACAGCAGAGCAGATGTTTTCTATCACACAAACGCAAGTTGATAAGGCTGAAGGAATGTCAATCGGAGGTTGAGAGGATTTAGGTCAAACTGAGATAAATATTATCAGAGATGATTGAGCTGCCGCAATACAGATCGATCTTAGTGCAAACGTACTACTATTGTATGACAAATAAAAGTCCTACACAGAAATAACACTAATTACTCAGAGATACTACTGTATTAATATTATACGTGTTCTCATACTGATGTATTAGTTTGTAATCAATCTTATATGGGAAATTCCTTGAGAAAAGAGAATTAGAGGATCAGCACCGGATATCAATTATCACTCTTCTTAAGAGAAAAGATAACTCATATGGCATTAGTAATGCAAACTTGATTGCCCTTCAAATCATTCATATCCATATGTTGTTTTTCAAATTCAAAAGTATACCGTGAATATCATGTTTTTTGAAATAATTACCTACTTTATCTGTATTTCAGAAGTTTTTTACTAAACTTTAATAAACTTTTTCAGCATTGTTTACAGTATTTTGACAAAAGTTTTACTTAAGTCTGTATGATTTAATTACGCACTGAATAATGAGAAAAAATTTTTGAATTTGTCCCTTCCATTCCTATGTTGCAGTAATTAATATAGGTCAAAAATTAATTCATACATGTTATACAACGTTTAAAAATGCTCAACTTGAAAACTTTATTGCTTTCTACAAAATAAAAGCATACAAAAGATCACTGCCAAAAAATGTCTTCTTTCAACATTTGCAATCAATCAGTAAGACTGTAAGTTGACCCGAATGAACGCTAGAAAATTTTTCGGAAAATTTCAAAAACAAATTAAAAACACGCTACAATGATTGATCGAACTGATACACGAAGAATGACTTTCTAATTTTAGTTAACAATATGAACGAATACTGCAGAAGTATATAAGTATTTAATCAACATTACACGTAAATACTTTGCGCATTTATAAGAGAGTTAGAGTTACCAATTGCAACAGTATAATTATCGAGGTAAAAAGTGAAATGCTTTTAAACGATAAATGGAATTACAGCTCACTGATTTACATAAATACTATAATCGCTATTTACATTAATAGAGAATACTTTCTGTCAACTGTTTTTACAAATCATGATATTAGTTTAGCGAAACGAAAGAATAATAGACAGAAATATATATTAACTGACAATTGATATCACTCGTAAAATACTTTCTACTTAACACACACATAGTATAATATGGAAAAAAAATAAGATTCACAACTAGCATGATTGTGTAAAAAATAAAAATACCATACATGTTCACAAGTCTTTGCTTCCATCATTTTTACACGATAAGCGTAAAACTAAATTGTGACAAACTGCTCACACGGATCAAAAATAAGAGAAACTTCTGAAGCAAAAAAAAATTAGCATCACAAAATTAAAAAAATTGGTAATTTATTAACATAACTTCTCAAGAAAGTATATTTTCTTTTAATTGCAGTGAATCTCACGTTTCATCCGATTTCATGCATTTACGTTCACTTTCATTTTCCTTATAATTTCATAAAATGTTCAACTTACTTTACACAAATCTCTACATTTCAAGCATACATTACATTCAATTTGATTTCAAACGTATACTATAACATAAAAATATTGAATACCATCTTAGAAATTCACAAGTCATAACTACATATTTTAGTCACTCAGTTTACAGTAGACAAATATACTAGTCGTGTTCAATAATTTTTGATCTAATTGCAAGTAGGAAGTTACCGAATTTTATGCACATGTATAGATAAAACCATAATCACTAAGAGCTCTCAGAGCTTTTGAAAAATGCAAATAGTTTTTAAAGTGAGAAAAACGCAAAGCAATAATAGCTGACTCAGAATAAAGAGCAAAAATCTAAACCAGATTAATTTAAAAATCGAATCGACATTTTCTGCTCGATATCAGTCCTTTCCATTGCCTGTAACATGATCGAAGTAACTATTTGGCTGTATCAGAAAAATTAACAAAAAATTTTTACGTCCCGATTTCGCTTTTTCGATTTAACAGTAATTTTAGTGACGAAAGCCTTCAAAAAAAACTAAAAAGCATTAAGATTCTGATGAAAAATGCATTTAATGATAGTGAAGAAAAAAATAAATAATAACGAAAATTTTATTAAACAATCAAGAAAAATACAAAGCTACACGTCCGAAATCTAATTACCGTCCATAGATTAGCTTTTAATAAAATTTTTTGAAAGTTGGAAGAAATCCAGAATAATCTAAAACAATTAACATTTCTATTGCAGATAAAGAAAGATCAATGAAAATATACTCAGTGATATGAATTAATTATAGACAAGTTACAAAACATACCCGGCAAAATTCATCAAATGAAATTTTC
>UYYF01000312.1:0-20823 GCA_900618365.1 Thelazia callipaeda
CTATCATTATCATTAATATTATTATTATTGTTATTACAGTGGAACTGAAAATGACAAGAGTAGAAAATATTGAGGATAGCGTGCTGAAAGTAACTAGCTGTAAAGCAGTTAGTTATTGCTAAGGGCGGAATGTGAACGGAGGCGAGAAGATTCTAACAAACGTAAAATTCAAAAAATTGATAGCTTTTCGCCAAGTGTTAATTTCGCTAACTAATTCCTCTAAAGTACAACATTTTTAGTACAAAAGTTTCTTGTAGTAATATCAATAATAATATTAGCAAATAATAATTAATAATAATATTAGCAATAACAATTATGAGATTTAAAAGCAATCAAAATTTGTAAAAATACTGTTTAAAGCTGTCAATTTGTGATGCTAAATTGGATCAAACAACTGCTAAAATAATATGATAACTTTATCATTATTCATTACAACGCAAAATTAAGGATTAATTTGAACTTTGTTATATTATCATTTCCGATATTTTTATTACTGCTATATTCAAAAATATATTCAGTAAAATTTCAACAAATGATTTATTTAATAAATATATATAATGATTAAATAAATATAGTTATATAAGCGATATTTTGATCTTTGAATATTTATGTTATTGTTCTGTCTTACTTATATAGTTTATATTACTTTTTATGAATAAAAAGTTTGCAATCTATTCCGTGATATGTATAACAAAGATCAATACTTGAAATTCGAAACAATTTAAAAAATTACTTAGAACAAAACGAAGATGAAAAAAGTCAAACTCAGAAAAAGAAGAAAAAACTGTTTTCTAAATAACAAACAAATTTTTAGCTAAGGTCAACGGTTGAAAACTTGATATAATAATGATATATTATTCAGATGGATCATGCAAATTTTTCCCAGAGTCATGCAGTTTGCCTTAATTAGCTATAGTTAGTGTAGAAATAAGTAAACAAGCGTTTACGTGAGGATTTTTGATCTAAGGAAACAACTGACACTCTAAACATTTCTCCTCAAATTTTTGAACAGAATCAGAATTGAGTTTCTTTTATAGAATGATTAAATGTTGAAGCATTACAAACAACAAAAATGTAAGACAAAAGTTAGCGAAATAATTAATAAAAATTGCTAGCAGCAAAAAATGAACAATTTTCTGAAAAGATTACAATTTGTTTTGATAAAAGCAATATCCTCTGACCATCCATTCTTATCACCACTGCATTATCAATTATCAGTCACAAAGTTTGGGTCATTTATTTTTACAACATTGATACTTCCGTAATATTTAATATTTTTATTTTATAATATTAATAAAGAGCTTTAACTTTCCAAATAACTAGTATTCTTATTAGTAACTGCATCAAATTTGTTATGAATCGGTTAAATTTTTTATCAAAAGTCAATAATTATCATACCACTAATCAAATGCTATTAATAATCTCATAAATAAATTAATGACATTTGATAAGTGATATCATAACGCTATACTCAATAATATTGAATATTGTAAAACAGTCTAATGCTAAGTGATATGAGTGATAAGTGTTATGATAAAGTATTTGTTAAAATTATTGAGTTTTATTTTAACTGAAGTTTATTAGTAAACTGCAGTTCTGTTAGTTCACAATTTATAAATATTTAGTTAATATTTTTCCAACAAAATAATTTCTAATTATTGCAACTGCCTTTATTTTATATAAATTATGTGAAAATAATTTGATAAGTTTGAAATCTTTTAATTTAGAATAATAATTTAGTGCACTCTTTGATTTATCACTAAAAGTTTTACATATACTTAAGTATATTTTTAGAAAGATTTTTAATAGCTAAAATTATTTTGTAGCGCAAAAATGTAATTTCAAGTTTTTAATCAGAATCTTATCTTTCTTGGGTAATTTTTTTAATAAGCCTTACACAATTGATAAGTTTACCATAAGAAATTTTTCAAATCAACACAAATTCAGATTAAAAAATTATTGAATAAACAAATTTATACCCAAATGTGACCTTTGATAATATACCTAAATTGAGTCTGATTATAACTTCAAGCTCAGTAAATTTTCTAGCCAATATTCACTTCGAAAATTTCCATCGAGTCCAACAAAATTTCCAAGACTTACAATTTACTTTGCATTGATAAGATTAAATTTTAAAATCGAATTGATTATTTCTAATTGTTAAGTTTCATTTTTACTACTCAGTATTGTAAAACTACTTCGAAAAAGCTGAAATATATTTGAATGCTGAGATTCCTTCATCAATTTTACACTTCGATAAAATATCTATAGCGATATTTGATATTTTAATAGAAATTGTTTTCCATCAGAGTTAAGTCCAAATATGGAACTTTCCCTCCAGCCTGAATTCATTTTGCCTAACCCCAAAATTTGATCGTTACTCAAATGATGGATTTTAATGCACATAAAATGGTTCTTTTTGCACTTTTTTAAATGTTAAAGTCTTAAAAATTTAAAATGATAAACTTACTTACTATTCAAAAATTTTACTTATTTACAAATGCTAAAATGAGATTTAAAATTTCTGTTTGAATGTATTTTGGTCAAATTTCACATTTAAAAATTATTGAAAAACTTACAAATGTCAAAGTTATTGCTAGTTTAACTTGTTAACAATTTTTATAACAACTAGAACAAAATGTTTGAAAAATATTTTGCAAATTGAAAAAAGACAAATAAACAAACGATAGAAAAGCAATGCAATAAATGGAAGTAAGCAAATGCAAAAGCATTATTAGTTAGTTAAAATATAAAATTTGTTTTGAAAAGTGAAATCAAATTTTAAATTGTTATATTCATTTTTTAGGATATTATTTTAAGCAAAATAAATGTTTAAAAATGATAAAAAGAAGAAAATATTGCATAAATTTGATAAATATAATTGTAAGAATTTATAATAAATATTGTTTAATGAAGTCTGATCAATTGCCAAAGCAGTATCATTTGAAATTTGAATATCATTTGAAATTTAAATATCATTTGAAATTTAAATATCATTTGGAATTTGAATACACAAACATTTGTGATGATAATTTATTGCAAAAATTAAGCTAACATTTGTGATGATAAGCTAAAATCAAAAATCAGCTTGACAAAAAATTGCTGAACAAAACTGAATTGCCAAAATAAATCTATGTCTTGGAACTTCAATTTTGCTTGCTTGTTTGTCGAAAATTAGATTACTGACAAAAATGAAAATGAAAAGAGACTGGAAATTGAGCATTTCATATCTGTATTTTGACAATAATTATCTTCTACTTGTTTATGTTTATGCATAAGTAAAAATGCTGATTTTAGATCAAATAATACATACGAAAATGTATTAATAAATCAATATAAATATTAAGTATAAACTTTTGAGTGTAATTTGTGACACAGTTCATATACTACTGATCAGCTGTACTCATTATGAATATTGTTTATAATGAATGTATTTTATTTAAATATTCGTTTAGAATCCATTAAAATGAACGTCTGAAAGGATTTAATTTCAAAAAAAATCGTTTTTTGCACTTTTTTAATATGCTATCAATTGGTTTAGATTTCAAGAAACGAAACAACTTAGTATAAAATTAAAGGTATAAAATATTGATATCGCAATATGCATGAAAAATCTTACAGAAAGGTCAAATTTTTCTCATCAGAAAGGTCAAACATTAATAAAATATTGTCTAAAGTCAAATTGTTCACAAAAAAGCATAATAAAATTCTGAGCAAATGAAGAAATAAATGAGTAAAGCGCAAAATTTTAATTTAAAAATTATTAAAAAAGTAGAAAAAATAATCTCGTGACAAGCACTACCTTTTTAGTATTAAGCTTGTACATGCACATTTACAACAAGCTTTTGTTTCAATTCTTTTTTTTAATAAAAAGGCAAAACTATTAATTAATTTTAGCCTAAAAATATAAATAAAGCAATGATTTATGAAGTAGTAATAATTTTAAATTTTTGAATTACTTGCGTGAGACAAAATTAAGACTAATGCTCGCTTTAGTGATGCTTCAGTGATAAGTGAAAAAATTTAATTGACTTCTTTTGACTGAAAAAATTTTATTAAGTTCAAAGTTCATTTACTTAATGCAAAGGACTTTATTCTATTATGGGCAAGAATGTGCATGAAATGAAATCCGATAAGACTGATCTATTTTATTTCACACAAAATATTAGAAAATAAAGAAACATTCATAAATTGTTTTTCAAATTCATTGAGTTAATGTCAAAGGTTAAGAACAATTTTTCCCAAATGACCCGACGTAAAAGAGTTTAAATTTCAATAAATACGAATAACAATTCATAAAAAATAATCATTTCTAAGTTGTTGAGAATTATATTTGACTTATTTTTGCTCACGTCAGAACTACTTTTGTCATTAAAAAAAATTATTCAAAATTAATAATGCCATGCAATTAACTTTTTCACTGATTCAATTCACACGCAATTTCATTCCATAAAATTTACTAACGACTCTTTCCACTTCCCTCTGACTTATTAGTTACTAATTATGTACTATTTTCTGTTTATACTACCAACAATTTTTATTTAAAGTCGTATTCAAAACAACTCCCTGTCATACGTATCTTTTTATCCTCAAATTATGCTAAGATTTTATTTTGCACAAATAATTTTGAGCTTTTTTTTAAAAGTTTTTAATTAAAAAATTATTTATTGAAGTTTATCACATAATCAATACTCAAAAAGGTATTTTTAATTTTTGAATTAATCATTTGAAGTAAAATTTGCAATTTTTAGATATTTCTCAAGTTGTCAGTAATGAAATTAGACTTTTTTTAACGTTCAGGATACATTTTTCATGAAAGAGTTAAATATCTATGCAGTAACTAATTTTTAAATTGCTTCAGCGAGTTATAAATATTAATTTCCAGTTTTTATCACACAAGCATTTATTTTGAATGATTATTTTATTATAACTATAAGTCTACTAAGTCAATTTTGACGGATATTTATTCTAAATATTATTAGTATTATTAATTTGCTGTGAACTACCAGCCACAGAACAATTCATATTGTTAAGCAAAATGTCGTCAGTAACAGTTCCGTGTTGAATTCTGTGAATTTGCGTGTGCTGTCGATAAACAGCCCAAAGCATTGCCATAAATATGACAAGCAAAAAAGTGATTGCTATTATCAGAAATACTATCACAGATTCTTCACTTATTCCTTTTTTCTCTGAAATTTAAATAATATAAATATTCAAACATGAAAATTTGTTGCATAATTCACAAACAAACAATACAAAAAAATTTAAATAAAGTATTTATTGCATTTTTAGCTTAAATACTTTTAAATGAAACATTAATTAAAAATAGCTTTTTCACTATATATAAATGGCTGAAAACTTAATTGTTTATTTACTGCAAATTTAAGAATAATTTAAATAAACGCATTTAGTACAGAACTGATACTTTCATAAATAATTTAGGTAAGTAATTAAAACATTTGTTTGGCTAGTGTTTAGCAATAAGAGTTTTGCATTTGAACAACAAAAAAATTATGGAAAATAATTGTTTTACCAAAATTTACTAAGAAATAATTTGAAGAATAAACGATATTTTGAACATGCATCAACCATTAAGTAAACGATTACTTTTAAGTAATTATAACTAAAGTTAATTTTGATATTTAAGAGGTGAAATTGGTATAAAACAGAAAAAATTCAAGATAAGATGAAAAACAATATGGACCAACTGCAAAGCATTCAGGAAAAGAATCATTCCACAAGCCTGATTTTAGACATTCAATTACTTCGCTACCACGAATCATAAAGTTATTATTACATTCAAACCGTATTCGAGTACCGTGTCGAAAAGTTGTATTTAACACGTCTGAAGACACGTAAGTGCCCTTTTGTATAGAAGGCTCTGGACAAATTGCTAAAAGCAAATATTTTCAAACTTTACTCAAATCTTCACATGAAACTGAATTTTGTTTGATTTTTCTATCATATCATAAACTGATCATTGTGCTAGATTTTATACTTATGAGAAAACTATTCACATTTTGGAATGCAACTTGGCCATTTTGCTGGATACCAAGTTGAGCCAGGCTGAAATTCTGAATTTAAGCAAACCACAGATGAAGGACCAACAAGACGTGTGCTATTATCACGGCATCGAAGTTCCATCAACAAAAAAAAGCAAATTAACATTAATACGAGCATTATTACAACACTTTTTGCGGATGTATCATTTATACGCACTTAGACTTCAAAGTTCACGTATGTACTTTGTTTTAAATGTTTATATTTAGAGCAAAACTCAGAATGATAAAAAGTTGTTTTCTTTAAAATGCAGCTTAAGCCGAACACATTCATATTTTTTGAACACATTTAAATTCAAATTGCAAAATTCATTCAAAAGTACTTGTCGTAATCGTAACTTTGGAAGTACTCGTTGATATTTTGTATAATATCTTTAATAATTTATTACTGTAAATTTAATGTAACATTTTCACGTAATTTATTCAAATGGTTTTTTTACGCTAAAGAATTATTTACGTTTAAAAGCTCTTTGCATTAAAAAAATTAGCACTGTATAAAAATTTTGTAGTGTAATTTGCTAAACAAATAATACCTTTGTGCCTGATGGAAGTGATTCATTTAAAAAATTGCAAACTGTAGATTTTTCATTGCAATCAGAATCAATACGTTTGTAAATAAGAAACTGTGGAACTTGTTGAGTAGTGCAAATACTTTGTCGAACTAAAACTTGCCTTCTGGCATGAGAGAAATTCTTACTAAAGGTTTTGTACCATAGAATCAATCCAGTTGGAATCACTTCTCAATCTTCAGCTAATTTTTAGCAAGCATCTGAAGTTGTTCACGAGCAAACCAGAAAGTACTACAAATGCTAACCATTTCTTGTCAAAGATTTTGATTACAAGCAACAAATAAAAACTATTGAACTGCTGTCATGTATTTTTTTTAATTATTGTATTTAAGTTTTAAATGGAATAGAACAGTAAGTATTGTGCTTATAAATTATCGAAGAAGAACCACAAGTTGGATACTGTAGACCACTTGTCGTGTTATTTATTTCGTGAATCCACTTGCTATTTACACAGCGCAACGTATGCTTCCCTGATATACTGAATATACTTTGTGGCATCGAGCAACTAAATGCAACACTAACATAATTGTAATCATTTCAGTCACGTGGCATAAAGTAATTCTTGTTGGAATTCTAATTAACGTTACTTAATATAGCGTTAGGTAATTTGATAGTGACTAATTCAGTTTTAACGTTAAAGAAGGAATAAACACAGAGTGTTCCACAGGAATAAATTATTGAAAGTAATTACTTCTCCAGTTCCTATACTTTCATCGTACAATGTAAGTATACGTAAATTAATATCATAAATAATACAACAAATAAGTAAAAAATTTCTAAATTATATGCATTTTTCAAACATAATTATTTAAATTTTGGAAAAAATTATGTGGAAAGATGTCAAATTGATTGTCTATACCTTATGATTATTGTATCATTATTTTGGAAAAAGTATGATTTTTTAGTAGTAATCACTCGCAGTCCGCGATGAATTAGACGTGGTAATTCACACAGATGGAACGTCGGTTCTCCGTAAACGCACACTGGTCGAGAACTTTGTAACAACGTACTACCGCCACCAGCCAACAACCATACTCCTCCGGTTCCTGCACTATTCATTGTACAACGTAAGTATACGCTTTCCTAAACTAATCTTTTGCAAAAATCAATCAATCAATCAATCGATCAATCAATCGATTATTCATAATTAAGAAGAATATAGTAAAAATGAGCATACTAATGGATGGATTACACCCTCTTCAAGTTTTAAACGTCTTTGTGGTCCACAGCGGACTTCCGCAGTTGTTTCAGTTGCGTACTAAAATAATTAAAACACTAAATATATTTTGGCCATTTTTGAACTGTAATTTTAAAGACTAAGCGGTATCAAATAATAAGTCTAGTTAAAAACATTAATAAATGCTATAATACTATTAAGAGAGTGTAATTAATGGTACTCATAAATTGAAAGAACAAAGGTCATGGATTACCTACTGTATTTGGAATGTTACTCAGCATATAACTATTCTCACATATATTGCTATAAATGTTTGCTAAAAACTTTTTCATATATTTGAAATTCAAAAATTTACAAAGTATATATTTGAAATTTAAATTGGTACCTGCCCTTTTGAGTTAGCATCAATGAAAGAGCTTCTAAGAAGTACACGATCATCGAGACTTACATTAATTCTTGGGGACTCACACCACTGTGGACTCGATTCTTTCCCCCATAAAAATTCTTCATTTCCATAATCCTCAAACTAAATTGTTCTTGTCTTTATTGCTCATAAAACTGGGAAAAAATTACCTATTGATTGAATTAGTAATTGAGAGTGCTATTATGATGAGGGATGAATAAATCTGCTCACGAAACAACCTTCTTTGGTCATCTAGAACTTTTGAATAATCAATACCCAATCTGGTTGTGATGCATCTTTTCTCACCAAGTCTGCTCAGTTCTTGACCTTTTCAAGACAATTATCCACTTAATACTTAATATCATGACGTCTTAGAATGCACACCTGATGCTTGCAAAGATTCCGACTGACATTTGCTCAAATAGTACAAGGATCTGGATCTGTTATCTCAATTTATGCAACTAATTACCCATAATATAGCAACAGATATTTCTTCTATGAAACGAACTTTGACCTTATCCCAAGTAAAGTCCATTTTATATTGCAGTGGATGCAACTGACTTTAATTTTTATTCACCACTCATAGTTCAAATTATAAAAATATTTATGATTCTTTGGCATGTTTAGAACAATTCAAATTTCAAAATTTAAAAATAAAATATTTGCATAAAACTTTTAACTTCAATTTATTGCATTTGCAGGAAAGCAATTTAGAGAGTAATAATTTTTTAACACAAAGTAATACGCCAGAAATATTCGTACCGAAAAATATTTGCATATGAAGCATTTCGTTTTAATTTGAAAATAATCTTCTTTCATATAGAAGATAAAGTTCTCATATGCGAATAATTTTCCGTACATAGGTCACAGGTCACAATTTGCACTGTTCACACTAACAATAGAAATAACAATTATTAAAAATTTACCGTATAATCAATATCTTTTCTAATAATTTCCGCAGTTTGAGTTATTGCAAAAAGCAAAAAATTAGGTAGTACAAACGCTTGAAGAAAAATTACCATTTACAGTCGTTATTACCGAAGTGAAACTTTATTAGAATCAAGAAGCCTTTTTATCGTTTGTGACACAAAAATTCAATCAGATTCAATTTAATAATTGTTTAACAATAAAAGTACCAGTACTTGTACAAAAACATGTTCGTTTGGTTCAAAACAAAAAAGTTCACTTAAGAAAATGCAAATGCAATATGTATTACTTTTGATTTTTAGGTACTATAATTAAAAATTTGAAAATTTTAACAGATATTTAATTTGTATTTGAAAAATATAACAGAACTGAGTTCTGATCGCAAATAATAAATTGAATTTTAATTTAATCCTTCACAGTTTATTCTTCATGTATGTGAAATAATAATAATAATATTATTATTATTATAAAGAAATAAACTGATTACTGTCATGCTAACCCTATTATTACGATTATTATTTTGACTTACCAATGGGCTTTTTGCTAATCTATCACATATTGCTATTATTGATTACATTTCTTCAATATCATGCTATTTTAGCATCATTTCATTTGCGCATTTTTATTGAAAACTTTACAGTTTCAAATCTATAATTATGGCAAATGTATCAGAAATATATAATTGTATACTTGTAAAGAAGAGCTGTAATTATTTAAAGTCTTTCTGTAGTACAAAAGTAAACTTAAAAATAGATAAAACAAATACACTTATTCTACATGTCACAAAAATGAATAAAATGCTTTCAATGTCTACGTAAGATTACTTGAATTAATTATATTTCAGTAAGTGAAAATATTTGAAGTAATTTTTGTATTTAGATATATACAATATAATCAATATCAGTAATCAATAACTCTTTAAAACTTTTTCTTTTGTATTTATTTTGCAAACATAAAATTACTACCATTAATTTTTCCAACACATTAAGTGTTCCAATTTTATTTAATTTTTTATTTACAAGTAATTATTATTCAAAATGCACATAGAGTGGTTACTTTTTAACTGATAAATGACTTACTTTAAAAATTTGATGTATTTTCCATTTCTTTCACGTGATATAAGTGATATAACAATAATACTGATTTGAGTTTAATTCTAATAAAGTCGCCGAAGGATTACGTTAATGATAATAATCTATTTTTGTCTTAAATTTATTCTGTTCTTGATGATATCAGCGTTGTTACAATGTTTAGCTGATATAAATATGTATCCAGAATTATGAATTACATTAATCATCACTTATTTTTGTATCAGAAATGTATAAATTGTATACTCATATATGTATTTAATTTATATTTACATGTATATTTATTTGTTTATTTATTTACTTATTTATTTATTTACTTATTTATTTATTTATTTATTTATTTATTTATTTATTTATTTATTTATTTGTTTATTTGTGTATTTATTTGTTTCTAACTTTATTTCAAACGTCGCTTTTTGCATAATTATAACATTTTTTAAGTATTAGTTACACTATTATGATTTGTAGAAGAGTGAGTAAAAGTTGTCCTAATTTCTGGCATTGTACTTTCTGCACTTTCTCTGCTAATTACGTCATTCCACGTTAGTAACCAATGATCGTCTGCAATGAGCATAGTCAAATGAGGGATACGCCTTATCATTTGTCTTGATGTACCAAAATGGGTGGAGCGATTACGAAATATATTGCATCTAATAAATAAGTGCAATTATTTCATAACAAAGGAGTTATTATGAACGGTCGTGTTTCCAATTACTCTCCGTTAAGGCTGTCTGGAGTGTGGTTGGTCTATTTGTATGTTCTTGTAGGATTCTGCCTTTTCACGTTTCATTTATCTCTCTCACGTCACATACATTACATCCCACGTCTCACCTCCATCTAAACTCCATTAAAGTAGTTTATATTATTAATAGAAGTTGCATGGAAGAATCTATTATTTCTTGTAACATATTGCTACTTCATTGTTTGTAAATGGCCGCATCAAATCTAGTCCCTGTAGTAATTTGAACTTGCCGGAAATGGGAATTTATGTGATTTTGAAAATGTTTTTGTGACGGTGTTGTAATGAAATTTGGAGAAATTATTGCCATATCAATGAGTAAATGCTGCTGCATTTTAAATATGGCCATTGTCCATTTATACTATGCTCATAGGGTAAGTTAATTTTCTAAAGTCAAGGCTGTTCATGTGCTTGTCTTTGCATTTTTTAGCACGGTCGCTTGCTTTCTTTTCGTTATGTCTGTTCTCCTATCGCTTTTGCTTTTCCTATCATAACAATGTATGTACGGCCATTTTATGTATGTTTGCTTATGTAATTATTTTTTCTCATATTTATCTTCCATGCAAACGTGCTATCTTTTGGGAAAACTTTTGAGGTGACTATTGTGAGTTCAACTAACTGTAGATGCAATGCACGTGACTTAGTCTCACTTACGTTGTCCATGAAAGTGCATATGTTGCAAAATAATTACGACATAAATACATAGAATGAAAAAAGGACAGATCCAAAAAAATAAAATTAAAAATGTGACATCAACAAAATTAATGTTTGATTTTACTATTGACTAAGGAATACTAAAAGTAATGAATTATATATGAACCGCAAACTTGTAGTGTTTGCTTGAAAGAGAAGAAATGATTCGGGTCAATTCAAAATTCATTTTATTTCAAAATTTTCTTTAATTCTTTAATTTTAAGCTTCTTTGTGTATTGTTCAAGTCGTTCAGTGATGGGTTATGTCTGTGATAAGAAAGGTGAGTCAGAAGCCAGTAATTCATCCAACGAATTTACTGATTCCGGTAGGTCGTAATTGATTGCTTTACTTACTTTTATTTAATTAACGATACAGTTTGTTTAGAAAATCAGTTTAGTTAAATATGCAAAGTTCTGCTACCTCTTTGTACAGTCTGCATGTTAGAAGCAAAATGGAACATTTGTTTCTTTATACGATAACCTGAACACGTTATTGTCTTGCATATATATTCTAGCAAAGTTTGCAATGTTTATTCAGTGTAGGATTTAAAATGTGCGTCAAGCTACCTATCGTTCGTTTGTAATGAGTTTGATTGACAGATTTTATTTTTTGTAATAGAAATGATGAAAGTGATCACACAACGTATGCCTGTGAAGTAATGGTTGAGGATAATGACACTTCGGATGCGACAGATCTGTATTTCTGGAATAAAAAAGAACCAAATATATTTCTTCATTAACACACTTTAATACATTCTGAATAATTGTTGAACAGTTTCAGAGGACGAATGGACTCCTGAGCAGCAGGTTTATCATAATGATGTCATCATGCGTAAAGTTGTTGCCTTTGTGAGCAATATAAAAGATAGAAGAAATTTGGAACTTTCAAGTCGTTTTTTTCATAATATTAGCAAGCGAGTTCCGTTTATCGATTGTGGGAATAGTAACACTGTTTTGGAATTGGTATTCACAGTATGTTTCATTGTCTTAATAGTAATGTCACAGATCTTTTTGTTATGGTTGATAGCAATTATGTATTTAATGAAAGTAATCACCGAAGTCAGCTTTCTATTAACATAATCGTATGTTTTTTTCTCAGCTTTGGTGTGTCACTAATGATTTCTTAATTAAAGTACATTGATTTCACTTATAGTATTAAAATTACATGTTTTAGAAACTGGAGCCAATTATGACCCTTCGAATAGCCGGAAATGAATTCAATGTACGAGTAATAACATCCCATGTACGGAGCAATAGATCAGACGGTTCGCTACTTCAGCATGAATCTTCCATGGCAAGGATTCGTAGCATTATTAGGCGCTTTTCTCGTCAAATTTATTCGCTACGTGTTGGTGGTATAACCGATTATGAACGTCGATTAGGCTACATTCCAAACCATCAGGTATCAAATCAAGTAGCTTTGATCATAATTAAGTTTTTACTTTTTCACTTTATTCGTTCTAAGAGTTAGTCTAGTTATGTGGTGGAATAATGCAGTAAAGAATTGCTTATTGAATGTTTAATTTTGTGTAAAAAGGATAATTCATTACAAGATTTTAGACCTCTATGAAAGCCTTTAATTTTTTTCTCTGTCATGGTGATATTATTATGCACTAAAGCTGAAGGGAGTGTGGGGGAGAACAGAGAGTATAGGAGTTTATCAAAAACCAAATTTCTTAATTTTTTTATAAAATTGGTGCAGTTTATCCTTAAATAGCGTACTGAGAAAATAGAATTTGATTGATATCTTCTAGGCTTTGCAATAAAGATTGCTAACTAGAGCAAATTCGTTTCTTTATTTCAGCTTGTATTAAGTCGAGATTTATGTGCTGAATTCGATTCCTTAAAAAATATAAGATCATTAGTGTTGCGTAATATTTGTTTAGTGCGTCCATCTATACTATACTGTAAGTTTTTTTTCTTAGCTTTATTTAAAGTAACTTTTCTATTATTTACTCTTCTTTTCAGTTTATCATCTGTTTTTTAGGGAGTGGCACCGACTGTTTTCTTTCAAATAGAATTTCAAGCCTTTGTTTTCACAATATTTGGTTTGATAGCATGAGAGATATGGGCAACTTCATGGTAAATTTTGTTTCTCACCATTTTATTGTTCACACTTATTTGTTCATCTGTCAGATTAATGTAAAAACTTCAGGATATATCAACGTAAATTGCTTTTGTAATATCATTTTAATAAAGGAATTATTGTACTTATAAAATCCATGCTAACGGTTCAGTATTCTAGACTATGATATCGTCGAGTGTTCGAAGGCTTTATGTATCAGATTCAAGTGGAAAAACTATAACAAATATTGAAACACAGATTAAGAATCTCGGGACAAAGTTGGATTTACTCTATTTGGCAATTGATTATCGTGCTTTTCGAAATTTAAATCAAGCATGCCAAGTATTTCAGGTATCTATTGTGAAGCTTTGGTATTCATTGCAAATTTCACTAATTAGAGGAAAAAAAATAGTTTTTTCGCACTGTTTTTCAGGGAGCATCCGAAGTGGCAAAAGACATAAATGTTTGTATATGTTTTTCGCGTTTTGTATCTCAAGCTGGTTTTCAAATACTTTTAAACTTTGTCACTTTATTACCAAATTACAATAAGATAACTGTTTTGGAATTGGATTTGGGATCAATGCGGAGGAATGTTGATTGTTGTAAACAGTTTTTTACAGGTGATTTTATTTCCTTTCTTATTGAAATTCATCTTCAGTTAACATTATAAGTATTTCCATTTATATTTTTTTATTTGTCAGTATGGGAATTACTTTATTTAGCTCATTTAAAATTTAGAATTTTCAAGAGTTGGAAGTTCTTTAAAATCTTTTGGAGAAGTGCTCCAAAGTTTTTGCCGACAGTTTTAAGATTATTTTACGAACGAATTCAAGGACCACATTTTTTAATTTTGATAAATTTTTAAGCTCTTCCGCGTTTAACGAACTTAAGAGTTCTGCATTTATTTGGCCATCCAATCGGTCATAACTGCATGCAGTTTTGGGACGAAATGTTGCTGTCTTTAGAACAGTTATGTTCGGTCACAGAACTATCAATTGTCAATTTATTCAGAAACATACGCTCTGAAAATTTTGAACTCTTCTGTCGGTCATTACCCGTTAATTTAAATGTTCTGTCACTTCAGCAAGTACAGCACTTGAAGGATAATCACTTCGAAATCATTTCAGCGGTATTTTTTTTAAACTAAGAAAGATTTCTTTTGTAAAATTTGAACTAAATTGAGTTTCAAGGTTCGAGATCTTTCACTTTCGTTTGTTTTTCAAGAAAAAACTTCAAAATTAATGTTAGAGTTCTGCAGTCATTGTGATATGAGATAGTTTTTAATCTATGATTGGGAATGGACAATATATTTTTCGCAGTTCGCCAGTTTTTTTTTTTTGCGCGTTTGCGTTAGTAATGAAATAATTCTTACAGCGATGTCCAAATTTGGATACACTATATATGCTAAACTTACGATCGGTAACAGAAGATGGTTTGACCAAATCTATAACAAACTTAAGAAAGCTAACTAACTTGGCACTGTATCATTCAGACGCAGCCGTTTTGAAAGCTTGTAAATTTTTAGCAAACAGGACGTGGATGCCTTATATCAGAGCAGTAATTTTGGGTTGTGCCAAAAAAAAACTTGATAGCTGTAAGTTCTCTAGTCCAGTCGTTAAATTATTGTGAAAATACCAATGCTTTAGGCAGCTTTTGGAATTAGCATCGTGTTCACATTGATCAGATTCTTAAAAATTGAGTAACTTGGGCTAATAACTTTTTATCTCTAGATTTATTCATTTTGAAAACACGGATCTGCTTTTGAAACGTTTGGATGATTGTAGTAGATCATTTATATGAAAGGCTTAAAAATATCTAGTTTATCAAGAATATGTATATTTTGCATACTTTGTTATTCTCCATATCTCATGGAATCTAGTTTCAGCTCTTGTGGAGACTTTAAAATATCGATTGCCGCACTGTAAATTACTAGATAGTGGCAAGTGGCATGAATATGAATGTCACTTATGGAGCTGTCGACAGTCATATGAAAAACTTTTGGCTGCATCGTCATATGCTGATTGCCCAGAATGTGGCAAAGACGTGAGTATTTTCAGTGACGACGATGACATACTATAATTTTGATTTCTATGATGTATGGAATTTGGTTCTCAATGAACAGATGATATTGTGTATCGTCTTCTCCGATTTCATTGTATATCTCTTTACTCCTCTACACGATTAACTTCTGAGTGTTTTCTGGAACATAGACTCAAACATATTGCATTTGTAATTTCGTACTTCAGTAAAATTATTGCACAATTAAGAAAATGGCAAATGTAGTCCTGGTCGGCTCGCTTTTTTTCGGAAACAGAACATACCCAATTGGTAACAACCGTGAAGAGCACCAGTGTTTATTTTTGCTTGGAAAATAAAATAAAATGGTGTTTACTCTTGTTTCCAGCAAACAACTCTAAAATTCATAGAAAAATTGTAGACCATGTAAATGGTTCTCTAGCTGTATCCAAAGATTCTCATTATCAATTCATTTTATCTTTTTCATATTTTTTTGTTACAACGAAAATGTTATTTCTATTTTTGCATATGTTCCATTCAGGATTGATGAAATCAAGTTTTATTTTACTATATCATTTCATGATGTTAACGGTCATGACTTCTGAAAATTTCTAAGTTAAAATAATATTATTGTAAAATTCGTTTACATGCACTACAATCGACAAGCTAAACACAAGCATTACTCGTAATTTATGCACTAGTGATTTGAGTTGGTGAGCTTTTAAACTACGGAAAATAACGGTTGAAGTGATTGAGATTTACTGTTGTTACTTAAAACACTCAAAACACTGGTCGCTTATTTTGAAGAGTACAAATGAAACTGGAATTACGATTATTCGTAACAGATCCTAGGCGAAATTATAGCAAAAGAAACGTAGGGCTAGTCAATACTTCCAGATGTCTTCCCCCTCTGGAATCTCAGCAATGCGATCAGCAAACATTTTGCTCTGACCTTTCATCATACTTGCTTTGTACATTCCTTGTCGATCAAAGCAATAACCTCAAATTTAAACGTTGAATGAATGCATGCAAGAAAGCAACAGATGTATTTATGATAGCTACAGTCGCTTTTATTTTAGCTGGATTAATGGTTTTTTTAACTGGTAAAAACGAAAGGAAATCGACACGCAAATAACAAACTATATGAGCTTTTCGGAAAGCTTCGATAGACAGAGAACTCCCAAAAGATATACATGAATTCTGCTCATTGAAATCAAATGGATGCAACTAGAGAAGGTTGAAGAGAGTAAGGGTGAGAAACAGAATAAACGAAAATTCATTAAATGACATAATCAATTTATTAGAGGCATTTAATAATAAAAAGAAAATAGCAGCAGGCTCACCAACGTACGCTAAAACAGTAGCCATGAACCACGCAGTTTTTTGCTCCCACACTGTTTTCTTCAAAAAGTATTTTAACGTGAATGTACCCATTAATTACTGCTAATTCTTTGATACACTGGTTGCTTAACCTGGAATATACAAGATGAATCAATAAAATATCAAACCTAAAGTATATTACGAGCAATATCACTCTCATCTCGCATTGCTTCGAGGATACTAGCATGGCCACTTTCTTTTAAACGCTTGGTGGTTTGCCAATCAGAGAATATTAGTGTTGCAGCTAACGTAGGCCAGATCCATACTGCTAATATACGCCTGACAGCAACCGGTCTCATTATCAAAATTGAACAAAACAATCTGCAAGATTTCAACGAATCTAGAAAATAGCTCAAAATGATGACACTGACCATCTAATAACTGACGATAATTACCTTATGAAATAGAACTAAACTTTAGTAAGCCATCCCTTCCATCACTTCTGCTTTGCAACGATTTTTCACGTTGAAGAACTAACTTGCTTAAGCTTATCGGGCAACCGTTAAATACTCACAGCAATTTCAAAAGTAATTCCAGCAGATAAAGCATTCTTAGCTGTGCTGTTAACTGTGTGCCTATCAAATAACTAGCTTTTAGTAACTTAAGTATAAGTAATTAGACTACGGAATTTTATTATTGAAATGCAGCAATTAAGCAAATTCATATTTCAGTGCAAAAAAATGATTTTAGTGTTACTGAATACAAACTGGATAATAATTACTAGCAAATAATGTGCAGAAATTTGTAACAATTTAAATTTTAATTCATTTAACTTTAAGTAACATTGATTTACTTAGTTTTCCTTCTGATGATAAAGTTGAGCGCTCATTTTGCTGCTAATATCAATAGTATTACACAAACGAGAATTGCTATTACAATTATATATGGCTAATATCCTTACATCTGCTGCTACAAACAATGATAATAAGACCAGTGAGTATTTCTTGCAAGCGCTTATGTCGCAAGTCAACGAAGAAAGTATTGCAAAAATCATCGAACTACAGAAGAATTCGTAAGTTTCACCATTTCATCAAAAGTGTTCATCTGAATTACTTTGTGACGATTACGAAAATACTTGCATTTGTGAATAGATTTATACTAAAAAAGAAGCCTTTTTCGCGCTACAAAGTGTGAACACTTTGCTTCTGCCACTTTTTGCATATTTATCATAGACGTGGACGTTACTTAATTAACGTGTTCGATATTCCGAAAACAGCTTCTTTTAATTAATCAACCAAATTATCATTTTTCACAAAATTATGCAAGGCTTGAAAGGTTTTCTAATTAATGGACTATAAATATTATATTTGCATTAAATTTCATGAGTACTCATTTTCTGACAGAGTATCATTTTATATGATTTTATTAGAAAATATATGTATTACTTAAAAAATTATAAATTTTGAGCTTAATGCGTTTTGAAAAAACGAACGAAATGTTGGCTAATTGCTGTTCGTTATCAGCTAATCGTCTTGAAAAAGCAAAGAAAGACTTAAATGACAGTAAACAATTGATATTGGAAATGAAATCTGATTTGGATTCAATTTTCCGACGAATACGCAATTTCCGGAACAATTACAAAAGCAAATATGTGGACATTCAAAAACATTTTGGTAAATTCATTTATTTATGTGACGTGCAGTATCAAGCTGTCATATAATTACACAAATAGTAATAATTTAATGAAGTTATTAACACATTATGAATAGATTAGACAAAATATCAAGGCATATCACAATTTATACATCCAAACTTTGTCAAATTAAACATTAAATTTTTTATAATGCTAACTTATTTAACATACATTTTCAACTTATTTAAACCTATTAAAATTAATAACTCGATCAAGCAGTTACTGTCGTATTGACAAGAGATGAAAAAGTTTTTTCATAAATTTTTAGAAGAACAATATTGCGATCTGGATGAAGATACTTAAGACGAAGCATGTTGCTTGGCAAATGTTAACCGCAGAATATTTTATTTAGGTTTACCACTGTTTTATATTACAAGCTACTTTTCTATCATTATTTAAACATTCCAAAATGATGAAAATTGCATTTTTAATTAAAATTTAACCAGTGTCTTTTTTATTTTAAAAATTTATGATCAGATCGAATTGAAACAAGATACACTCTAGCAATTCAAAACATTGCACGGTACAGCTCCACTTATCAATTTGCAGTATCAGAAATACTTATCAAGAAAATTTACATCAGTTTCATCAATTTTCAGGAAATAATCAAATAAATTATCTGAAACCCATGATTACCAGCTTATTTATCCAGGATCTTTATGTACATTTTCTCACATTTACAAAGTTACCATAATCAAATCGATTAGTCAGTATTCATGTCATTGAGTGTTATTCTTTCTTTTTATCAAGTTTGTATTTTCGTGAAGTACGATGAAGTTTTTTATCTTTCTTATACTGTTTATGATACTTATGTTTCTTATTTTTCCGTTTCTTCTTTGGTTTTTTTTCTGCAAATACATTCAAATTTATATGATAATTTTTTACAAACCTTTTACAGTTAACCAAATTTTGACATTTTTAATATACCTGAAATGGTTATCAGCCAAGTACATAGTTATTCTAGAGACAAACTTGCTCTCTTGATACTCTGTTTATTGTTGCATATATATTTCAGGATCAAATGGTTAATAGAACAATCCTAACAATTATATAACCCCTAACATTAGTTGTCATAATTTTATAAGATTCATGTCATAGTAATGATAATTTGCAAACCTTTTACAGTTAACGGAGTATCGTAATCAGATTCAGAACTAGTTGAAGAGATCTCTGCGAAGCTTTCTTTTTTATTTTGCAAAAAATTAAAACACTGAAATGGTAGATGCCCGGAATAACCACATTTACGACAAACACCAATCGTCATCTGTTGTGCTTTCTTTGCTACACTGATATTGCTATTATACATACCTGTTGGAATACATATAATAAGTATAACTGCCTTTTTGAATTAAAAAATCAAAACTAAATGAGTATTTGTATTTATCCATCTCATAATTTCAAATACATCAAAGAAAAAAGATGCAAAATAAAAGCGTTACCTGTAAATGCAGTCGAACATTCTAGTCCTTTTTTCTCTCTTACTTTGTCCAATTTTTTCATAGAATCTGAACAAATGTGTGAATCAGAAAAAATATTATCAGAAAATATTGAACAGAAATGCCGATAATCTCAGTATATCAAAGAATTTTACATCACCAATATAGCAAAATGGTTTGCTAGAATCTGTCCTCAATATTTTCAGCTGTATTAAAATTTATGAAAAGTAATATTTACTCCGTACTTGTATCCTTTTATTTGCAATAAAAACCGATATCTACTTTTTATGACTTCTAAATTCTATGCCATTTTGAAAAAAATCAAATCAACGATTATTTGAAAGTAATGCAATAGATAGATCTTTGGGACTCACCATGTTAGCATGCAATAGATGGAGATTCACTCAGGAAAAGACTTACTTAGACTTAGTTCAATCTAGCTTGGCTACTTTGCATTCTACCTCACTTTTATCATTTTATAGGCCGCTTGGTATTATGGAACTGGCCGGTTTTATTTTGTACTCATTTCAAGCATGTTCTTGTCTCCTTTTTTTGAATAGAGTTTAGTCGTATTATTGCTTTCTCTCGGGACTTGATCAACTAAGCTTCTATGATATGGGATTTGATGAACTGGACTGA